>QKQZ01044189.1:0-10662 GCA_003595255.1 Solenopsis fugax | reverse complement strand
ATACTTTTTCTATACATTAATTTATAGTGCTGTTTTTCTGCGAAATGAAAATAATTGTATTACATTACGCGGAATATTAAAATTTTGCTTGTATTATTATCCAAATAACGTGCTTACAAATTCAAAATACAAAATTGTTAAAAATGATTCAGACAAAATTTTGTCATTCAAATAGTTTTGTTCCAACCTACTTTTACGCGACGCATTGGAAATCAAGTCACATCTCTGTACTACGCAATATATACCTTGTGTCTAAGTAGACTCTAGGACGCCCGAAACTATTTATTATTGAATAAATAATATCAGAAGTCATTTAATATAGGATTAAAATCGATATTATTTTAAATTTTGCAATTTCAACAAGTTGAAATTTCGATACTTCAGACATACAAAAAGGTTCTTATATTTGTTTATGATGATAGAAACACAACAAACATAAGTGTATTTTATGGGTTCAATGGAATCGAAGATCGAACGCACTTATTTATATTTGCATCTATTAATATACTTAATAGTAAACATTTGAAAAGCTGTACTTCTACTACGAGGTTAATTCCTGATCATAAAACGCCTGTTTACTTACCTGTAGGAGTGGGAACTTCCACGTCGAAGACCTCGGGTTTCTTGATCTCCGATTTCTTTCGATCCGGGGTCATCGCGTTCTCGACCATGTTGCTACCTATGCTGAAGGGTCGGTAGATGAGAAAGTCTGTCGACACCAAGAATCTTTAAAGAAGAGGGTTTCGTCCAAAAAGTCGGCGTCAGTTCTGTTCTGCGTGTAGCAAGCAGTACGACGGTCACTCTGACACTGTTACAAACACGGTCGTACTCGCGACACTTAGAGGTGAACACCTCGCGCATGTCGGCCAATTAGACCACGCCGCGGGAACCCCACCGGCGGGGCTCCCAACTCTTCTCCCACGCGCGGCGCGCTTTTCCTGAATCGTACCTGTCTATCAGTGAGTTGTAACCAAAAAGGTGATACGAAATAACAAAATCCTTAAGAACAATAGTCCGCATGTATACGCGAAGAATAAAATTGTCTTGAATAAACGGTGTCAATGGAATATCTCGGAAAAGGTAGATTCCAAACTAATGCGCGATACGTCAAGACTATCAGACAAATGCATGGTATGCACAGCAAATATGTATAGAGTGTCTCAAGACTATTTCCTTTATTCGTAAATCTTCGAGTGATGCAAAGTTAGACTGTCTCACGCAAGAAATGCATCTCATATCTTATAAAGATATACATCTTTCCTTTACAAATTACAATTTGTTTTATCATTTTCCTAGAATTTTCTTTCTTAATCTTTAAACAATCTGAATGATTTTTTTTTAGTAAAATTGTCGAAAAAAAATTGTTGCGTGTCTTGAATCTTCAACATATTTTTCATAACATATTTTTTTAATAAATCAAGATATCTATTAAAGTATAGACTACTTGAGATTAAATGCTGAAGTTACAAGATATTTTTAGAACATAAGTGCGTGACTAGAAATAAAAAATTCAAAAGATTGATTATTATAAATATAATCATATGTATATATCTTAATGTTTGATTAATTTCGAGTTAGCTTATTTTATAAAAATAATATTCTATTATATAAGATATGATTGCGTTCGATTATCTTATTTTTGAGATATTTGAGGCATATAATAAAATGGAATGCATTATATATTAAAAGTAAATACGATATAATAAATAAAAAGTAGTAAATTTGAAATATATTTCTAATTTTTAAGAGATAAATTTGAATAATGTAAAAAATATATAAAAACAATAATTTATTATAATTATTTATAGTTATTATTAATTTAGTATTAATATCTTCTTAACTCACTTAACTCAATACCTAGAAAATATTTAGGATATAGCACAAGAAAATTATATGATGATAAGTAAATTATGAACTACTAATCATTCGAGATTTTCAAAGTATAGGTCGTATTTGCAAAGAAATATAAAAATTTTTGCAGATAGTATACCGTGTTCTTAGTAAGAAGAAAATAAGCATGTCATGTGTGTGCGGCAGTAACTTAGAATTATCGTCCTATTATCTGTTCCACTGATTGAACGCTTTAATTGACGCTTTCACGTACGCAATTTCGAGAAGAGGCAAAAGTAATTCTAACTTCCACAGGTACAATCGATATTCCGATATTTTTAGTATGACTATCAATGATAACGAAATAGCAGGTGTGATATTCATCTGTAGATTGTACTTAAAAAATCGACTGAAGACGAGATAATACATATTTCTTCAATCAAATGCTTGAATATCTTCCTCTACACACAGGTGCTCAATTATAAACAATAATTCCCAAAAATAAAATTATGATCTAAACGGAAGGATCAAGTATTTGAATGGTTATCGCTGAATTAATTTCGATACAAAATATTTAGCGTTTGCGTCTCTTAAAATAAGACTAATACGATTATCAGCAATAATTTTTCCTGCAAAAATATTGTATATCCGCCAACTCTTATAACAAGACTTCAAATAAGTTTTTTTTTTTTTTTCGAAAATCACGATGTGTCAGCACATATGTAACATCACAGTCAAACTGAAAGTATTAACCAAATAATGTATTATAAGTTATATAGGGTGATTCTTAAGCAGGGTTGGGAAGTAACGTGTTACTTGTAACACCATTTTCATTACCTTTTCTCGATAACAGTAATTACCTTTTTCTGTTTGTAAGGAAAACAGTAATATCATTACATTTTTACAATAACGTGGTAACGAATTTAGTCGTTACTTTAGTTTATTATTATCCTTATACCTACTCAATAGATCGTGCGCTAATTGTGTAATTGGATAGAACTATTCCGATAAAATTCTTTATATCTTAAACTGCCTAGTCACTGTCGGTATTGAGCAATTTACATTACATACATACTATAACTTTTCAATACTGACAGTTATTGGAATGCATTTTTAATAAAAATATTAATATAAAAAAATATTTAATTTAAATTCTTATAAAAATTATTGGATAAGGTTAATATAAAGAAAAACTTACCCTATGTATAGAATAGCTTAGAAAGTTTAAAGTTTTAATATTTATTATTATATTTAACATTGATTATATGAAATAATGTAATTTTAAATTCTAATGACTTACTATAACATTACAAAAAAGTAATGAAAGATAACGAACTGTTATTTTTTCAATAATGGTAACACATTACTTTTAACTTTTCCAACCTTGTTCTTAGGTAAGCACAAAAAATTTATAAGAGGATATTCTTAGCTTATTTTATAAAGAAAATGTCTTATACATATGTCTTAAAGTTTTATTTTCAAAATATTATATAATATTTAAGTTGAGAAAAAAAATAAAAAAGTTTCGAAAATCTAGGAAATGTTTAGAAATATTTTATTCAAATTTATACATATGGAGTATTAAGAACCATTTAGTAGTACTAATAGAACTTTCGGATCTACCAGGAGAGTGCGTACGGTTAATCATGTTAAGCTTTTTTAATGAAAGAATGGCATTTTTTATTTTTTCTTAAATTATTTTTTCTAAAAATTGAACAATTTTTTTAAAAATCTCGAACTAAAACTATCCAGATAACCAAGCGAGCTTTAGCACATCAGATAAATTAATGCACTGCATATGTGTTGTGAATTTGTCGTCAATTTTCTGACATCGGAATCTGGAATGTGGTATTGAGTTAGCAACAGGAAGGTAAAGATACATCATCAGTTAATAAAGACTTTACATGATTGCAAAACAACAGATAGTTTATAGAAGCATCTTGTCCTTAGATTGCAGAAATTGAATACGGCATGCATGACAGCAAAATGACAACATGTTGTTCTTATTTGGCTATCTGGGTATGAAATAAACTGCTTCTTGTGTTCTTTTAGTGCGATTAGCCGTTTTTAATAAAAAGATTGAAATAAAAACTGTAAATAACTGCACTTAAACAAATTTTTTTTAACTCGAAAATAGCTAATTGCATAAAAAACATAGGAGATAATTTTTATAGAGTTTTAATTCAAAATTCCAAAAAAATTGTTAAACTTTTGAATGAAACAGTGTGGCATATCATTCTTTCATCAAAAGATTTAAAAATATTTTATCGGTACTGGAAAATAGTTCTTAATACCATATGTACGTACACCAAATTTAAAATATCTCTAAGCGTTTTCTAAATTTCTGAAATTTTCATATTTTTTTCTCAACTTGGATCCTTGTATTTTGAAAACAGAGCACTTTTAAACAAATGTTTATAGAACATTTTCATAAAATAACAAAAAATATTCCCTTAAACATTTTTGTATTTATTTAGGAATCACTCTGTATATACAAGCTAAAGTTAATATACAGGAGGTTTCTTAAATACTGTTCAATATTTTAAGAATCGGTTTTTGAGATTATTTTAATATTTTATGAAGAAATGCCCATATAAATATATAAAGACCTCTTTTCGGAGATACAATCTTTTGATATATTCTACAAAAAAATTTTTAAATTCTATAAAATTATCTATTTTTCTGAGATTCTAAACAAAAACAGATTTATTTTTTAATCTCAAATCAATCAAGCTACGTTCGGAAACATTACCCGAGTGACCGCATGTATCATTTTATCTTTGTTGTTTATTAAATGAAAACAATTTTTAACAATTTGTATTTCTGAAACGAGGCGTTTGAAATCATATTTAAATAAATTTTTCTTCATAAAATAATTTAAAAAATAAATTCTTAAAATATTGAACAATATTAAAGAAATATATGTTTATGATATAAAAGATTATAATAAAATTGTTTCTAAACTTAATTTTGTCTGCATCTAAGATTCAAGACTATTTACCGAGAAATGACATTCAATTCTATTAAATTTTCCAGTGTATCATAAAATTTATTTCAGATTCCAACGCGAAAAATTGTGTTTTAATCGATCGATTGTAACATAAATATTTACGTTACTCTTCAAATAGTGGCAATATCACTTTCAAAGATAATTTGCGAGTAATAACAAAATCGATATGTTGATACAAATTTATATATTTTTTTTATCAGCACGATGTTATAATTGACAGCACTTTCGCTATCAAAATGTTTTACCACTAAACGCAATTGAAAGAACAATTTGTACAGCAAAAAGAGTTTGAACAATTATCTATGGCAAATAGAATGTTATATAAAAACAAATGTAAAAAAATGAATATTTTGTAGTAGGAATGGTCGATGTCGACAATGAGTATCGCCAAATTTACTCATAATGCTAACTCAAGGTCAACCGGTTGATTCACTTCGCAACTATTTTTCTTTCGAGAAAAACATAACTATAACATTATACCGTTCTTTGTTGACTGCTGACTTTTTGCGTTTCTTTAAATAAATTATCTTTGATGTGAAGAACATTAGGATGATTATTGATTAATGATTGCTGTCAAAATTGCAATTCACGACATGACACGATCGAGACCGTCGATCTCGAATGATATCGGTCGGATGTAATTAATCTCGCACGATTCGATGTAGTTAAAAAATCGATCATTGCTAATCATATCAGATAAATTATATTGACATGTAAGAGGCTGAGGCTAACATAACATTTTATGATTCCTACCTCGATATTGTTAAATTAATCAACAGCGAATGTATTTCGAGAATGCGATCGATTCTGAACAAGGCTTCTCAAAGAAGTTATGCCAACATTTATCGCAAATAATTAATAATCGGAATTTATATCAGACAAGAATATCAAACAAATCGATACGATTGATGTAGATTCGGTTAGACTGTTCGGATTAATCCTAGTCGGACGTATCCTATTATATTATCTTATTCGATACAAAACTTAATTTTGTTCTAATGTCGCGCGCGTAACTGTAAGTCAATCGAAAAAATATAAAGAATATTACAAACGATAATGCATTGTGTGTATATGTGTAAAGTTACTTTACACACTCTTCTTTGAAGTGTATGTACAGAGAAACGTGCAAGAGAGCGTTATGGAAAATCCCAAGTTCTACATAATGCTAATGGTTCCGCGAAAAGTTGATAAAGTTGCATGCGTGCTGCTTCGCATTCGCTAAAGTCGCATAGCTGGGCAGAAATTACGAAGCGGACGTCTCTCGTCTCTTAACGAGAACAACCTCTCCACACCGGAATCGTAACTCATTCCCGGCACGAAGACTCGTTCACGAGGTAATGATTCTCTCGCGACGCTCTCGAAGCATCTTATTCGCGGCGCGTCACCGTCATCGTCATCGTCATCAACGGTGGGCCTTCGAGTGACCCACAGACCCAATCACTGCGGCCTCATTCGCGGGTCGACAAACTGGCACGTCCGAGCAACGAGATCGAGCTGCTGCCGGTAGCGAGTTATACCAATCCCGTCAGTTCTTTCCACTTCCGCCAATCCCGGTTCTTAACATTATTACTAATTCAAGTGACGCAGACGATAAAGAGATTGAATACATTGTGCATGGCATTCAATCAATTTTGTGATAAAGACAGCGTGTTCTTCGCGATGAAACGGATAGTTAATTATGTAATAGCATTGCCGTGTTCTATATTGTGCATATTCAAAGATTAAGCTATTTTTGTAATGTTTACAACGTGGCAAATTTATTTATTTGGATTTTATGTGAACAATTTTGTACGTTAACAATGAAACAGAAAACTAAAAATATAAAATTTTTGCAAGAACTAAAAAAGTTTAGAAGTTTCTAATTTTTATTAAGCGGATAAAATTAATCAAATATTAATCAAAGTCTACAACTTATTTTATTCTCATACTTTAGAAAAATTATCATATTTACACAATTTGAAAAAGTTTGTTGTTTCCTGAAAATTTAACTTTTTAAACTTGTTTGTTTTTCGTAGGAAACCTTTCAATTGTAACTATAAACTTAATATTATAAATATGAGAATTGCAATATTGTTATTTATTCGAGATATCTTGTACTTCACGATTGCTTGTCTTGATATCTTCAATAAAAATTGTCAAGAAAAATCGCACTATGTCATATTTTTATCAACGTTATGATCGTTTTGTGATTCATGCCATAAACCCGATACGACGCAACTCTGCGCGCGTTTTACACTGATATTAATTACATACATTTACGACGGTCTCGTCGTAATTTGTGGAAATTTTCACGGCCTCGACGTGGTTTACGGAAACTTTTGTCGCGCCATAAAAATGTTTCCACAGCGAAAGCGCGCTTGTAATTTTATCGGGTTGGTGTTTCGAGTGACGAGAAAGTGTAGCGTCGCGACGTGCTCCCGTCCTTTTCTTTTTGTCAGTAAATGAGCTGTGTAGCCTAACCATTTTATCAAGCCCGACACTAGCGTAGCGAAATTTCTTTCCGGCCGATGAACATAAACTTTCTTGTGATTTCGTTTTCGAAACAAAAGTCACGGTCAAAGTAATACATAAATGCACGAGAGAGCCGACTGATTATCTATCGAGTTAATCACAAAAATCAATGTGTTGACAGATTCGATAATATTCAAAATAAAAGTGTCTCGATAAAATTAATTCTATTAATAAACATTTAGTAGAGACGGGATTTCCAGGTATTGTCGTGTGATAACATTGTGATTAAGATTACTTGAGATTGATTTGAAGTGGTTTTGGCATTTCCGGTAAGTAACAAGTAAATGGTAAATGTATATGCAATGATTACTATAATTAATCTTTAAATTAATTCTTCTAAATGATAATCGTCAGATTGCTTTTACAAGTATGTAAACTCAAACGCCGCATACTCGTATAGAACATGACATTTCTATGATACTGTAAAAACGTCCAAATATTCATGGAAAATAGTGCAAAAGAGATAGAGGAAAGTCGTCAGTATTGGCATAGACTTTTTAAAGCTGCTCTTATTTTTCAGAAAATAAACTTTGCATTGTAGAAAACATGATAAAAACATAATTTGCTAATAGAATTAAAGAAATAAAAATCTATAATTCATATATTCATAGCTTCTTTCTATATAAAATCTGCTTAAAACGAATTTTTAAAAAGCGAGAATAAAACTTGCACGATTTTTTTTGCAAATTGCATAATTTAAACAATGATGAATATATTATTGATAATTAGATCATTTACATGTTTATAGCTTTCTAAAACTGTTTTGTTTACATTCTTCTTTTTCGTCCTTTTCTTGTCGTGCGGTTTGAAACATAAAATCGTTGCGCAGCATAAATCGGGACATTTTTCCGTGAGAAAAGACAATAACTACGAAATTTTCAATTATAACGTTGACAGATGTTTCAGGAATTTTTTCATAATTTCTTTAATATCTTAAGATAGGAAAAATAGTATCAGCCCTGGTGAAAGTTTCGGATAGAAATTTAATACGAACTTTTCCGAACCTTTACGAACTGTTCCGAAATCTGTGTCCGTTCTAAACCGAATCAAATTTGTAACCATTTTCAATCCGTGCAACTCCAAGTTCTATCTGAATGAATCCGACGCCAATCCGAAACGGTCATTCAATCCTTTTTAATCCAGGAGTCCAATCTGAATGAACCCGAATTTATCCTGATAATCTTTTTCAATCTTTCTCAATCCATGAGTCTAATCCAAACGAATCCGAGGCTCGTCCGGACAAGGTTTTCAATCCTTAATCCGTGCCGTTCTCGAGTTTTAATCGGAATGAACAATCCGGTAACAATTTAAAAAAAACTTTCTAACTATATTTCTTTCTTTCTTTTTTTTTCTCTTTTTTTTCTATACGCCTGACTGGACGAGCCTCGGATTCGTTTGGATTAGACTCATGGATTGAGAAGGATTGAAAAAGATTATCAAGATAAGTTTCGGGTTCATTCAGATTGGACTTCTGGATTAAAAAGGATTGAATGACCGTTTCGGATTGGCGTCGGATTCATTCAGATAGAACTTGGAGTTGCACGGATTGAAAATGGTTACAAATTTGATTCGGTTTAGAACGGACACAGATTTCGGAACAGTTCGTAAAGGTTCGAAAAAGTTCGTATTAAATCCATTTTTTTCCGAAATCTGTATCCGAATCTTTTCGACACTTTCACCAGGAAGATGCAATAGATCCATGTATATTAAAAACGTGCCAAAAAAATGTAGAGGAAAGGATGAGGCTGGAATACAATTGTTTTTTTTATGATAATTCAATAAATATTAACGCGACGCAATTCCAACGCTAGTTTATTAGCCATAGAGTTCTACACAATCACCCTGTGTATTTATGGAATAGCAGGAGGACCGTGGAATACTAACAACTAATATATATCATGAAAGACACTTTTATTCATAAAAAAACAAATTAATGGTCTTTCATAGATTTTATACAAATAAGTACCACAAAACAAGATTTTATGAACATTTCATGGATATTTTATTGAAAACATTTTTTAAATAATTTTTTGGCTTAAAAATTTTTTTTAAACTCTTCAAAATAATTTCTTTACTTCTAATAACATTATACAACGTCTACAATGACATTGTAGAGTCGCAAAAGAAATGCACATGGAGAATGATTATATTCCACAACCACAACTCACATATAACGTGACTTTATTTGTCGAATTCATACATATTACGACACATAATAAATTCAACAATATTATTTGAAACCACATTAAAGGCTTCAAGTTAGATTAAAGTTAAGAAAATTAATATGTTTTTCAAAATTATGTAGAGAGTATAAACCTGTAAAAATGTCTGCTTCCTGCCAGGAACCCGGACCGAAATAAAACTTCGGTCCAGTTACGGTTACGGTTTGAGGCTGTACCCAATTTTCGGTTTCGGTTTTGGTTCCGGTCTTATTATCAGTAACGGTAAACCTGTAACCATAAACGTTTTGATTTCGATTTTTTTTTCGGGTATGGTTTCGGTATATAAATAATTACCTATTATAAAATTTATAATGTATAAAAATAATAATACAAGTATAAGTTTCGTATCATAAAAAATTCATGTTTATTGTACAAAAAGTTTATAAATCATTAGAATGGGAGGTTCGCTCTTTCAAGGTCACCTTTTTTTTCTTTTGCTGCTGTTTCATCTCGGCAACTTGCAACGTCGCCAATGATCCTTTTTTTATTAGTTTTCTATAAAATAGCAATCTTATGCAAATTATCATAATAAAAGCAAAGAAATAAAAAAGTAATCCTCCGTGGACATCTTGTAATATCGCTATTTACCTAGAACTAAATACCTATGGTCTTAAAAAACTGTAAAGAATTTATTGCGAAAAATACAGTTTTCAGGGGGGATAAGGGGTTTAACATCAAGATGCAAGTTAGCATCGATAATTATTAAATTATTTCTAATTTAATAAATGTGATATTACCTGTTCATGTTTAACTTATAGCTGTGTTATGACCGGAAAATTAATTCGGCGCGTAGTCGGTTGAATTTGAAAAAAGGTATATAAAAATCACACAAGTAAAATTTANTTATAAAAAGCACTAAGATCCAGCTTGACCGTACAAGGCGTTCTCATTTCAATTTGTATATATTACATTAACGGTCGAATATCTCCAATTTTAAAAATTTAGTTTTACCATTATAAAGATCTCATTTTTTTGTATTTATTTTATGTTCAGAAATTGGAGGAAAAATTAGTTTTTAAAATCAACTACGTACGAGGGCGGTCCGATAAGTACTTAGCCTACAAAAGAAAAACGAAAATTTTGGAAAAG
>QKQZ01044180.1:0-11965 GCA_003595255.1 Solenopsis fugax | reverse complement strand
ATAAAATATTAAAATAAATATTATAAATATTTAGTAAATATTTTATAAATATTTTGTGCTATTGGGTAACGTTTAGCTTCGTTGAGAAAGTTTAACATTATATAATTTATATATCATCGTAATTATAAGATCGAATTAAAAAGTATTTTATATTTTAAAGAAGTATTTTGTATTTAAAATACTTTTTAATCATGTGTATTTTGCCCAGTTCTGATTTTATCTTTAACGAGAAAAATCTCTTTCTTATTATATGTATATAAAATATTATATACACGCTATCAGAAATATCGTGATGTATGTGTGTGTGTGTGTGTGTGTGTATATATATAATATATTATATACACGCTATCAGAAATATCGCGTAAGATCAATGACGGGCTCTATTAAAAGACCGTGCGGAGGTCGAGTTGGTTTTTTTTCTCGTTCGCGGTAAATGTCAAATCGCGAGAGCGGCCATTTTCCTTCCGGGTCGCTAGTCCCCTCGCGTATCGTGCATGCGTATGCGCGAGTACTTTATGGCGTCACACAGCTGACGTATTGTACGCGGCCGCATGGAGTGGAATGATACGCGACGAGCGCGTTAAGACGGGACTGGACGGGACCGCATCACCGCACGGCACGCAGGACAGCCCTCGCGGGTGAGTCGAACCTCGGCAGCACGGGTAACGTTCTCGCATAACCTCGGCGTCGTCGGCACCCATCGGCACCGGCGATTAATCGGATGCGTCGAACGCGCTACGAGATCGCGTGCCACCGTTGAGCCTGGCGATTCGCCTTCCCCGAAAGGTGAGTATCCGGTCCTCGTCGAGCACGTATGCGATTCGAGAAGCCGATAATGACGACTCGCTCGGCGTCTCCTCCCTGGGGATGCGTCCAAAGGGCGCATCTCTACTCGTGACACACTCGAGAGCGAAGGAGAAAAGAGCACGTGCGACAACCAGGTCGAATGTGAAAGGCATTGAGATGAAATCGTTCGATTTTAGCTGCGTTCCAAAATTTATTGCGAGTATTGAAAATCTCTAGTTCCTGTTACATGTACTATAGATTTTCGGTATTCTGAATGATTAAGCAAAATTCACCTTTTATCTAGCGTGTCAAGCATTGGCTTGAAATGCCAATCTTATCTGCTTTTAAGTAAAAAGAATCCCTCAGGTTTCAAGTATCTTGATATAAAACAAGAAACGAGCTTACACATTTATGTACCACTTGTACTTTTATTTCTCTCTTATTTGCATTTGAAAATTAATATCGTTCAATCTAACCATTTGATGATCAAGCAGTACAACTGTGTATTTTGCAGATAAGTAGAATTTGTATTTATTTACAGATGTCGTTGACATTTCAACAGATCATATTGGATGCCAAAAAATTGGTCATTCGAATTTCAGACCATGAGAATACGGCAGACACTCTGATAAGTGAAGTCGAAGCTGTATGCGGACAAATTGATAACATGAAGCAGGTAAATATATGTTTCATAATTATCAGTACATTAAATGCTAAAAATAGATATTATAGATATTATACATTATTGTTATAGTTTACTATTATATGTTTATAATTGTTTTTATGTTTGCAGTATCAAGAAGAAGTAGAAATTTTAAATACGGAAGCAAAGCAAAGACCGCACTTGCAGTTGATTGCCGGAATCCAAAGGGAAAACAAACATTTGCGAGAAATACAGGCAGAGAATAAAGAGTTGAGAAATGCATTGGAAGATCATCAATTTGCTCTCGAGCACATAATGTCCAAATATCGACAGCAAACTGCCTCTTTATTACGTCTTAGCAAAACTGATTATTCATCCATGCACAATTCAAAGTATGCTAATGCAAAGTATGCTGATGTAAGTAAAAAAATTTGTTTTAAGTAATAAATAAATATTAGGTTAAGTAATAATAAGTAAATATTTTTACCATTATTTAATTATTACCATTGTTAAATTATTAAAATAAATAAGATAGATATTTGCTTATTAATCTAATTGAAAACTACAATGTAAAATCAAATAGAAACACAATATTCACGTATACATTTTAATATTGTATTTTGTTAATTTACAGATAATAACCAGTCAAGCGGAGAAAATTAATGAAATGGCAGCTGTAATGAAAACAGCCGCTGCGTTAGATGAGGAGAATGAATTGAAGGAGAAAGAGATGTTACATTCTTTGAAAGAAGAAAATGCCACGCTCCGAGAAATAGTAAATATTGCAAATAAATATGGTTCCTTAAATAAAGAATGTTCTGTAGAAAGTAAATCCGTTCAAACGGATCCGCCAATAGATTAAATAAATATCCGCTCCTAGAGCTTTCAATCTTTTTTATAAAAAGTTGACCAGTATTTATTTTTTTTTTCATACACATGACATACTTATTAGATAGAACTATTATATATAAGAAGTGTATGTGCAAGTTTTAGTATATATATGCGTATAAACATTTGTAAAATAAATTGTACAAGCTGTTTGCAACATATTTATTTTATAATTTGTATCGTTTACCGAGATTATGATTTTATATCCACTTCATGTATTTCTGTATAAAATATTATATCTTTTTGAAACAAAAATGGTATAAATTGTGCAGCAAAACATTTTCTTCGACTTTTATTCTTAAACGAATTAAGAAATTCATTATTATTTTATTGCATGCTACAAAATATTGTTTAATATTTTGATGAGTTTGTAAAAAGAATAATATTAGAAAAACTTTTTTCGCTTTTAAGTTTGAAATCGATTTATTCGATAGGAAGAGTTTTACATGCTGAAAAAGTTTTAGAAACTACTTTTACAAAACACTTTTTATGTCTTTGACGATTCCTGTTTTTTTTTTTTTTTACATATAGTATACTTTTTAAGTCTGGAATGATTTATTCTATTTCCCTTGAAAGTGAAATCTTCTTTTTAAATACTTTGCTTTAGATTAAAAGCTTTCTTTGTAACGGACCTTTTTAATTTCTTGAAATGCACATAAAAAGGGTAAGAAGAATGAAGTGTAGAAAAACGAAGAATAGAAGAATGAAGTGTACACAGAAAATATAAGATTTATGATCAGTATTGTTTTCCCCAATTCCCATGGAATACGTAAAACTTAATATTAACGGAATTTTTGGCTGAATATAATATCTAACTTTTTGTTGAAAATAATTATGAACACATATTATGCACACAGGTCTCGTAAATAAAAGTTTTTGCCCTTTCAACATTTTTTTTTATGATTCCATCCTTATTGGCTACTACTATACTATTTTTTCAATATACTGATAATACAGATTTCGTACAAACCAACAATGAATAATTAAAAATATATTCGTATGAATATAAAAAAAAGAAATCTATCGTATATTTTTGCTATAACTCTACTTCTTTTTAGTGATTTAAAATAAAGAATTTTTTACAATACTTCGGATATTTGCCGAGTCGGTCTGGCAAGCGATTTCTCTCGTTTTTCGTTATTTATATCTTATCAACCCTTTTGCAATTTTTATTTAGGTACGCTCTTTTCATATTTGACAGAAGAAAAGAAATGAATACGCAACTTTCACATATTTACCCTTTCGGTGTCCTTGTACGTAACTCTTTGAAATTGCTTGCAAACGACAAATGCATTTGACCCTCGATCGCAACAATACGAATAATAAGCGTGTCCATACGCCACTTTTTTCCATTGTTGCGAATATTATGTATTGCTATTGCCGAAATATTTTCTCATAAAACGATTTTATGACTCTAGTTCTAACGGATGGCATTTTTTTATCCCTTTCCTTTGGAAAAGCATCCTAAATTTGCGAAATCAGGTAACGGTTCTATACTAAAAAATGTACCGTATAAATCGCATTGTCACTTTGCATAGCATTGAAACAAAGCACAAATTGTGATTATCCGAATCGGGAAAAGTGAAGGACATTAAAAAAAAAATTATCTTTATCAACGCTCAGACATATTTTTTAAGCTTATTTTATGTAGGAACAAGAATAAATGCGTAAAAATGTAAATGCATCTGACGATATATAATAAAAAGTATCATTGTACAAGACATTTATCTGGATGCAAGAATATTTAGTCTTTAAAATAAACGTGCGTAATCGTGTTATCTCGTTCCGTTTTAGCTTCCCATTATGTTTGCTCACGATACGATTCTCTAAGTCTATGGAATTTTTTTCAAAATTCCTTGGAAGGAATGCATTGTTTTGTGTTACGTATTTGTTCAGCGTAAATAAAATAATATTTGAGTATTCGGACAGCGACTGTCCGCCCTTTCTGAAATGTCTCCGGCGAATGTAAACGTCAAGATATTTAATAGCTCGGCTGCTATTGTGCCATACAATTACGAAGAAATTGATGTCATCGGACGCATTAATGGGGCATTCAAGTTCATGAAGATCGCCTTGTCGCGGAACTTCCTCGTTCTTTGCGAATGATCGAGGCAGTCAAATGGCGAAATTAATTACGTTAATTGCAATCAATTGCGATAGAGGCGCGTTTCTTTATGCATCAGAAATTAAACTGCCGGTTGCAACAAGCGCGTCCTGTGCACTATTAATGCACCATGGGCGTATTCAATAGAGGGAGATATGAATCCCCTTCCTCCTGAAATTGTTTATTCATTTTTTAATTTTTAATTATAAAATACAATTTTGCTTTTATACATGTGTTAAATCATTTTGGAAAAATTATTGCATAATTTTTTAATTTTGTAAATTTTATTAAATGATTTTACTTGCCTTTCTATGTTCTTTTTTGAATATTTTTTAAAAATTTCTTTTGCTAAAAAAATGAAAATGATCATATTTTGTATGTAACAATAAAATAGAAATATTAAAGATGTACACATTTCATTTTTAATAACTGTATTTTGCCTATACTTTCATTAAAAAATGAGGAAAAATTAAAAGTTATAATTTACAAAATTTAATATTTTTCTCATTCAATTAAATGAAGAAAGAACGAGAAAATATTCTAAGTTCTAAAATATCGAAAAAAGCAATTAATTTACACAAATAATTGCTGTTTATATGTTAATAGAATTGATAAAAACCTGGCTAAAATTCCCGAAAAAAAATCGTGGATACGCCCATGACTCAACTATACGAAGGGAGCATGCATGCTGCACGCGGATGAAGTCCCTTCGAGGGACGCGGTACCTCGATTCGATCTAGGCCTAAGGTAGCGTGGAAACTTTAAACCTGGCTTCGGTTTGGAACTACAGCCCACTCGACACAGTTATGCGTTCACTATGTAACAATTACAAGTTTCAATATCACATTTTATATAACGTGAAAGTTGCAACAATGTCGGAATTGTATTACAATTTTTACTTTTTTTTTTAAATAATAACGATGATGATTTATATTTATACAACTATTTTTTTTTGTTAACGTCTGTATAGTTCCAATGTTTAAATTCTGTATATTAAAGCATCATATTTTTGTTATATAAATAATACGTACCACATTTATATTACGTAAAAGGAAGCAATAGATATAAATAATTATGACCTAAATATCACGAAATATTTGCTATATAAAGTATTATTTCCAAACTGTATAGCAGTACAAATTGTATTGACTGGAAGGATGTTTCATTTCCACTCTCGTTGGATGTTAAGTAAATCTACGAAGAAATGCGGGACTATATACGCGGGGCTATATAAAACACACAAATTTATTGTTAAAATGTGATGGAGAAAGAGACGAAGAAAATTCAAGATGTTATTAAAATCTTGAGTGCAAAGACTGACAAGTGATAGTTCTGGAAGTTGTACTGCTTTTCGCACTAGCGATGTGTTAAATGATATCAATAAGAAGCATAAAGTTATAATAGTAATTTATTATAATGGTATGAAAAACCTAATTGAACGTTTGTGCGACATATATAACATTTGCAACGAGATTGTGAAAACTGTCAGGTATACGGCTTTGCTTATATGAAATATTCTATAAGTGAAGTCTATTATCCACGTGTTGGTTAATACATGTTTCTAAGCATGTCTTTTATAACCATGTTTTAGAATGTAGGAAATGTTTTTAAAACTGACATGTGTTACTTGGATTAAAATATATAACTTTCAAAGCGGCAAAATATTTTACAAGGATTTAGCCAAAGAATTATGACTTTTTCTTCTTTTAGACTTCCCGTCAGAATGGAGTTATTATTAGCAAGAAAGGATTGCTGTTTTCTTTTCCCCGAAAATCGCTTTCTCTAAGGAACACAGGGTGTTGTATTTGACAAAAAAAAAATGATTAATAAATATATTGCGAGAATAGATGAGAAACCGAGCGTGAAATTCGCTGACATCGGTTTCGCTTTAATCCCGTTTTTCTCATTTAGCCATGGCTGATTTTGTGAGACAATCGCAGATTGTCGGACACCCTATATAACCGGCACACACACTCAGCCCGTTCACATACATAGCGGGGAAAGTGACTTACACGAAAACAATTCACGCATCTACGCGCCTCGTTCTCTTTCAGGATCCTCATTGGACAACCCTATCCATCAAGGTCATCCTCCCTCTCTTTTTCCCATTCTGTCATTTTTTTTCTATCTCTCTCTTTCTCTCTCGCGTCCTCCATTTTCCCGCGGGCCCTCTTTTTATACGCCGCGTTCCTGGATGCGGTAGAAGGGTTTTTTTTTTTAAAAGCGGCGTGCCCTTGGAACCGTCAATGACCGGCTTGCGTTTCTTACGCTATCTAGCAGCGCGGCACCTGTTACAGCCGCTGCTCCTTTCGATCCGATCGGCGATCATCGATTTTCTGCCTTTGCCTCTACTGCGGATGTCGACCTCTCTATTGGGACAGCACCGCTTCCCTACATCTCCCTTTATTCTTTCCCAAATCGCCTCGGATTCCTTGCTGGCTTTATATATTGTCCTTTCAATGGCATTTATCTAATCGAGTTTTACATATTTTTAGTATTAATTTTTATTTTAAAATATTTGTGTCCTCTTGGCAATGAAATCGATTTTTCATTCACGATTTTATTTACCATCGACTCTATGTGAACATGCATACATATAAATTCTTTGTTCTCTCTATTTTATGTCCTTTTCTGACAGATTTATAATGGTTTGAGATTTATTTGAAAATTGTACAAAGGAAAAAGAAAGATTTATAAGTAATTGCGCATGTAAACTATTAAACAGATCGTAAGTAGAGGAAGACCCTATTGTTACGCGCAAAGAACGGTTTTGCTGAAGTATCTAAAAATGAAGTTAGATAGATATTTGCAAATAATTTTATTGGCCATCAAAATAATTATGAAAAACGTTCGAACATGAACGTGCAATGTTGCAAAAAGTTTTGACATTCTAACAATCACTTTGAGCGTTTTATTTCGATGGTCTAACAAAAAACTTTCAGATCCCAAAACTAAATTTTTAAATACTTTAGCAAAAGTTCGCGTTCTGTGTACATATTCAATGTTTCTTATTTTTCTAGTTTGCAAGAGTTTATAATCTTCTTTCCTCAGATTAATTTATTTTTCAAAACATATATTTTTTTACTTAATATACATTTTAATGTATACATATTTATATATAAAATGTTTATTTAAAAAATATATATAAAATCGTCCTTTCCACGATATAAATTTTTGCTCGCGACTCTATAAAAATCAGTAATTTTCAGTTATCGCAAAAATCGAGTAAATAACGGGCACCACGCAGTTACTTTGGTAAGCAGATTCAGCACCGGATGTCGCAATTAATCGGTCGTATTAACTTTGCTTATCTGTAATTAGTGGAAAGGGAAGCCAACGAAGTAACAGTCAGAAATTTGCTGTGGTGCCTTTTAGGCAGCGGGCCTCATTCTCTCTCTGTCTTTCTCTTTCTCTCGTTTTCTCGCTCTCTCTCTCTCTCTCCTCATGTAGAGTCCGTTGCTCCGACTCGCTCGCCTGAAAAAGTCGTTGAACGCCAAAGTGCATCGACACGGGGATGGTCGGACGGACGGACCGACGGCGGAAGCCTGCAAATAGAAACCAGTTTCTCCCCGATTGCGAGAGGCCGTTCTTCTCGCGCGCTCTTCTTCCCCTTGCAGGACTTGGAGTTCTTCCGCCTCTCTCTTTTTCTTTTCTTTCAGCTAGATTCCTCCACCGCGCGGAAGTGTTACAAGGTCGCGTGTTGCGCGCGCTGAAATCGTACACGTGACCGGGACCTTCCCTCCGCGAATCTGCATCCCGGTGCAACAAGCAGCTTCCGAGATATCCGCGTTACGTGTGAGCGATCGCCCCCAAACGGTTCTTTCTCTCTGTCTCTTTCTCTCTCTCTCTCTCTCTCTCTCTCTCTCTCTCGCTTTCTTCTCTTGCGGCTCGCGACGATACAGGATATTTCGTGCAATATAACTGCATTCTTTTCTCTCGATCATATTGTACATATATTACAATTGCAATTTTGAATTGCGAGGAACGACGGTGTCTTCTCACACAGCACATGTGACATTTTTTTCATCCGAGGGATGTCACATGGATGTCTTCGGATAAAGTGTGTTGTGTGAGTCGTATTTACATCGAGATAGGCGCAAAGAGATTCTTCGACCAATTCGGCGCAATCGATTTTTCTTCCTTTTTTTCTATTAACGACTAAATATTCTTGCATCCAGATAAATGTTGTACAATGATGCCTTTTATATATAGTTTTTTAAAATGTCCTTCACTTTTCTCGATTCGGATAATCACAATTTGTGCTTTGTTTCAATGCGATGCAAAGTGACAATGCGATTTATACGGTACATTTTTTAGTATAGAACCGTTACCTGATTTCGCAAATTTGGGATGCTTCTCCAAAGGAAAGGGATAAAAAAGGGATAAAAAATGCCGTTCGTTAGAACTAGAGTCATAAAATCGTTTTAAAAAATATTTCGGCAATAGCAATACATAATATTGGCAACAACGGAAAAAAGTGGCGTATGGACACGCTTATTATTCGTATTGTTGCGATCGAGGGTCAAGTGCATTTGTCATTTGCAAGCAATTTCAAAGAGTTACGTACAAGGACACTGAAAAGATAAATATGTGAAAGTTTTTCCTCTGTCTTTGATATTTGATAAAATAGTCGATTTTTTCGTAATCTTTTCGAGTTCGAAGGGGAGGCTTACATGCACTCGTAAACAAGAAGAGCAATTTTGAAAAAGGCATGTACCTGATAAAAGATAGGAGCGGCACTTGTATAAATATTTTCTCCTACATTCGTACGATTTTAAAGAATTATCTTTAAAAGTTCCGGATATATCTTACTTTCGGCTACTTGGATATTGCGTAATCATTGCAGCCGCTGCTTGTACTTAATATTTTACACACGGTGAGCACGTACGATCAAACTGTCGGACACGCTCCGAATCTTCATGCGTAACATGCCGCGATAATGCATTCCTGACGCGGAATGCACGGCGCGGCTGAAACGCGGTGTTCCACCCTGAGAAAACAGCGGTACTGTTCCATCGGACTTATCACGCTGGACATGTTTATTTACACGAATTATTGAAATTGAAATTATTGTTGACATTCGGTACAAATTGGTACAAATTTAGGTTGCATATACATGAATTGCGCATCGCATATTCATCACTCTTGAAACGATCCTTAACCGAAGCCGAAATACATCCCCGATAAGATATTTGTTAAATAAAACGATGAAATCTTGCATAAAAATTATAATTTGCAATTATGTAGGTATATTTACAAAAATAGATAGAAGGATTGATCTTTTATAAAATATTGACAACTGTTTGCGTATATAATTTCAAAATATTGTACTATTTCGGCAAACTATGTCGAATTTATTTTAATGATATATTTCAAAAATTAAATGTAGAAAGAAATTGTTTAATAATTGAAAATATTTTAGCTGTTGTTATGTGTATAAAATATTTAGAAATATAATTAATTCATACATGTATTTTAAAAAAATGCATAAATTATTCCTAAATTATAATGTAGAAATATTACAGTATGAAATATTAAACATTCAGCATGGTAACATTTTAAATAAAGAATCAGACGATTTTTGAAATAATTGTAAAATATTTATATTTTAAACTTAAATTTATCTAATTTTTGTGAAATATTATTTAGGAATTTTATTTCGATAAAAATTTATGACATTTTAGTGCAATTGTTGCAAAATTTTCGTCAATTCGTGATGCCATTATTATGCAATATTCATATAACATGAAATATCTATCGGGGATATTGCTTCACATGTTTTGTAGTCGAATCGAGAGGTATTCGCAATGGAATGTGGAAAATCCGCAAGGGAATTCAGGTTCGGATTCTGACTGAAGAGTTATTTTTGCAAATCTCTAACATGGGAGAGAGCTTACCACATCAAATAAAGATTAATTTAAATGTGAAAACGAGAAAATATAAATCTAGCTGAACGTACGTGCAAGGCTGGCTGAAGTGCCAAGTATAAGTTCTACAACGCTGAAACATTTATGCTCTGTTAGTGAAACTGTCTTGTAAAGACCCACTGCCACTGTTAGGAGATTCCATACACACTTTTATCAGTGCAAGATACTCGATTTCATTTTTTTCTTCTGAAGTAAAGAGAAATATTTTATAAGCTTATGAAACTACTTCTGAAGTAAAGAGAAATAAATGCCAAATTATGTTACAAAATAAAACATTTGTGAAAAACTAAATATTAAAATTTATATAAATTTCAATAATTATTCATTTAATCTTTATGAATTATATATGTACATAAATAATTTTAATGTTCACATGTATATTGCTTACTGATTACAAAACGATAGCGTAGTAACTAGTATTATACTTGACTGGATTTCGAAATTCACTGCGAGTACTGAAAATCTATAGTTCACGCTACATTTACTATAGATTTTCAATACTCTGAGTGAATAACGGGATGCATCCTAAGTCACCTTGTATGTTGGATTTTAATTAGATTTTCTCGTTTACACTTAAATTTTATATGATGGCTCTCTCATATTAGAGATTTGCAAGAAGAAACTAAGCAAATAAAAAAATCTTGTAAAAATATTGATGTATACTGCCAGTTTTTTAAATTCAATTTTACTACATGATCAGAGTATTATTGAGACTGTACAAGATCCTAACATGGAAAACTAGAATTTACAATGATATAACGAGAAAAGGTGTAAACAAAGTTTATCTTGATTCGCTACGCTTGCCGTTCCTGATAATGACATTCCTCTTCTCTATTGGTATAAGGTCAGTTCAAAGGCTGAAGATACGGTTGCCAAGCGTTACAGTAGATATGTGTATGACAATGCTGGTTGAGAATGCAAGATATACTGTTAGATATATCCGTATTCTCGTGCTTGCATAAATGCTTAAATATACGCTCTCCGCATAAACGAAGAACTACGTATCTTCCCTTCTTCTCCATTTCTCCGAAAAGACATTTGATTTTACATTTTTCATATCTTTATCTCGATAATGCGCGCAGCTTTTGTTTTCCATTGAAGCATAATTATCTGAGGACGGAGTTAGCCCAAGTCACACACGGTATTGCGCATACCGTAAGTTAATTTAGTAAATTTAAAAGGGATATTATATAAGCGGTAAGCGGTCGCAAGTCGCAAGCGTAAAAGTGTCGTGTTGGAGAATCGTAGGAGAATTTTTTCGGTGCCTCCGACCTCCGAAACGCGCCGTCGACGAAAAAGAAGAAGAGGAAGAAGAGGGCGAAGGAGCATTGCCCCGAAGGTCGGGGAAAAATCACATGGGGGCACGCACGTGCATGCGCGCGTGTGAGTGCGTGTGAGTGCGTGCATACACGCGTGGCCTGCGTAGCGAAGAGCGAACCGCTGCGTAGATGCAGTTTTGGGAAATCACGCATATAAACGTGGCAACATCGCCGCCGCGGGCTAACATTCTCCAGGACCGGTTTGCGATGGGTTGCCGACCCACTAACACTCGCCTAATGCAGATAAACCCACGCCCTATATGTGGGGTACACGTCGCTTATTTTTTATTGCGACCCG
>QKQZ01044178.1:0-30661 GCA_003595255.1 Solenopsis fugax | reverse complement strand
ACAAAATTTGTATGGTTGTCCCCTTATAGTTGCCACCACTACAATTTTTTCTCTCAGTGTGCTCCCGTTGAAAATAATCATTAGCCGAACCGCTCGTCGCGCGAGTTTGCCATAGAATTTGCATCGAGCTCTGTAAACAAAATGATTAAAAAAAAAGTCATTTGATCGTAATGGGGATCACGTTATTCCAATCTGCGCCGCAGCGCTGAAAGCTGCGTTCGCAAACTGTAACTCTATTTGTTTAAGCACATCTGCGTATCGTATATACGAACGACGAAAGTTTCGGTCGATAATTACCGTGCTATCTGCCGGCGTTTTCGTTTTCCGATTCTTTCTGGCGGCAAATTATCCGGAATCGTCCGGATAAAGGAGCAGATACGAGCGCGACACTGTGTTGCACGGTAATTACCGTGCGATCGTATCTTCCACACCTTCCAATTTCATCTGAAATCCCGGCTGACAATCGTATTATAGTGAGGCGAGCCGCACTGCGAGACCGATGGAAATCGCGCGTCCATCGATTCCGTTCGCGATGCGCGGTTTAATACGAACGATAGCCTAGCGGCGTACAACTTTATTACGGTCGTAATAAAGTTACGGGGTGAGCTGACAGCCCGCACGACGGACGGAGCTAGCGAGAGAGGGTTGTTTCGTCGCTGGCCGGCATTAATCCGGCGTGCGGGATCGCATGCACAGGGTGATGCATAGTTACCGATCGCAGCATCGTTCTGATCACCAACTATCTTCGCTCGGAGGCCACCATGTACAAAATTTACTTCAATCAATAGGCGAGGACGATATTCCTTCCAACGACGGTAGGGGAATTCAACCAATCCTATATACACGACTATCGGCACGCGTTTCAAAAAGCGTTCGCGAATTCTACTAAATACACGCTCGACAAGTCACCGATTACGCTCGCTCTCTTTTTTTTTTTATCGTTTATTTTGGTCCCAACGAGTCGAAACGCGTCATCGCCTGTCGATATACTCGTCGGCATGGTCAACGCGCACGTAATTGCCAAGCACGAGGAGAGCGATCCTGTTATTGTGAATGAATTGACGGCGCGCTGATCATTCTTCGATACTACAAATACTGCTACGTTTTACGCGTTTGTTTATCCGTGACCTAAATATACAAATAGATTCATCTGTGAGGACACCTCCGAGTTTGTGGCAATATTTTTCTCCACTCGAACAACATCGGAAACAAGGTTTCCGCTCGCTTCTTCGGTTCCTCTGATTGTTTGGAAAACAATCAGTCTATTTTGCATTCTTAAAACAATACTATATGTATAATTCAATGATGGTAACTAATTTTTATAAGACTTCACAAACAATTAGAAATATTTAGTGAATTATATATAGAATCGCTCGGCGCGCGAGAAACACAATATTTTGTAACTAAGGTAAAGCTGGCTGAACGTAGAATGTGTTTTAATAAAATAAATTTGACTTGTTGGCGTATATTTACAATTTTCATCTCTATATTTTTAAGTTCGAAGTATATTGACGTGCAAAAAATAAACAAGTGGCCGTATTTGAAGGTATTCTTATGCACAATATTTTAACTTCATTTTTTAATTGTCCGACTCGAACTTTACCGCTCACGAGTGTGATAGTAAACATCTTTTTCAGCGAGTGTTAAGGCCACGTAGAAGTAGAGTGAATTTCTTCTTTCTTCTTTTTGAGCAAAGTACGCTAGCTTTGGTACCCAGGGCGTTCTCTCTCTCTCTCTCTTTCTCACTCTCGTCTCCGCACGACTGTCTCTGGCTTTTCGCATTTTCCGCTAGCGTAGCTATTGTTTGTTTATGAAATTATCCGCGACCCAATTGGCCCAGGCGGCTTCGTCGGGAGGCTGATCTTTTGGTCGGTTTACTGCAATGCCGCCAATGGTTGGCAATGCAATGCCATTCCGCAGCATTGCCAGAAACCCCGAGGATAGCCGCAAGAGAAAGACAGCGTAAAAGTGGAAGACACCTTGGCAGATATACAGGGTGTCTCGTAGAGCAATAGAAAACTTTTCTTCGGTCAGATATCGCAGACAAAATTAAATTTTTAGTTATTAATATTTCTTGAATTATGTATTATTAATTTCACAAAATGTACGTGCTAATTAAATTACGGTGATCTAATTCGTAGCCTGCGCTCAGTTTTAAGCTGACGTCAATATTTTAACACGAAATATAATTGTCAAACTGTCAAGGTTTAAGAACATTTATTAATCAAAAATGACATGGAATTAAATTCTCGGCTGAATCGATTTCACATTATGCTTCTTAAACTTAATTCGATCAAGTCCTCTAACTTTTTATCGTTTATAAAAAGATGAAGAAATCGGAAAAAAGAGTACGGAGAAAGTAGAGCGCGCGGTATAGGTGTCAGAAGGGTTAACGACTCGACGATACGGTGACGGAAAAATGCGAATTTTTTAGTTATCGCTTCCGTGTAGATCATCGCCTCAGGACGCCGCGCGCTGCTTGTTCAATGGCTGCGTTTACGTTGCACTATGCAACTGCGTTCAGGCCTCAACGACGTTTATTCTTGCTCTTAACCCCTCCCGACAGCGTAAAGCTGGGCTTTTGCTACCGTCGATCTCGTTGCCGCAAGAGCACGCCCGTTTGCTCTTTTGCTTTTACGTTTACGATGCGGTTTTACTTTTCCACTCGTATTATTGAAAGATATGAAGGACTCAAAATTCTCATGCAAACACCGCGATATCCAAGAATGGCCACTCCCCCTAGCTTTAAACTGTCTGTTTCTAAATTTTATTCATCTAATAGAGGTACGTAATGTGTGCGTATGCAAGTGCGAGATATGGGAAGCATATGGCTATATCTGTACGTTAAATGTGCAATAAAGTCCTTCTTTTACATCGGCTTTAGCTTCACCGACGAGAATACGAGAATGATGCTGGCGTTTGTTTCATATTCACGTAAGCATCAGGAGAGATACATATTGAGAATTATGGAAACGTAATCGCGCAATCGATCGCAGAGTGATGCGTTCGCTCGTAAATTTTCAAATCGACGTGTGTGTAAATTAAAACGACGCGACGCACGAGGAAATGTCGTGCTGTAAAATAAAAAAAAAAATCTTCAAGACTAAAAGTCATCTCCAACTTTCGTAGAATCTGCACTCGAGAGAAAGCGCGCGACGACGTTCAGACGCTCTATATATCAGCCCTGATACCTTTTATCGCGAGAAGTTTCACAACGCCGGTATAATACTCGTATGTTTTCCGAAGCACGTGCACAATCATTTTATTAACCGCTACCTGACAGCGAAGAAAATAATCCCACCGTGTGGATGGCTTTTAACGCATCTCTCGAGGTTACCATATTGCTTCGTTCGCGCGCAACCCGCTCTTTATTGGGAAGAACGAAATTTCATTCTCTCCGTACGAGAAAGCAACTCGGCGACGAGGCACAATGCGCTACAGCGGAATGGAACGGACGACAAACCGTGCGATATACCGTACAACCAAGTATTGCATGCGACAGTAGAAAAGATTGTTTTACCCTTCGATACTAGATGCGCGAACGTTAACTCACTTCCACGGTGAATCGACAAGAAATTGTTTTTTTTTTATTTTTTNTTTTTTTTTTTTTTTTTTTTTTTATTGGAAAGATGAGTGCGTATTTAACCCTTAACGGTCACACGAGATCAAAATGACCCTAATTGACTTTGATTGTCGCGTCCAAACTATTGACTGTTTTAAGTAAAAAAATTACTGGACATTCTTCAAATAGTGTAAAATGTAAATTAATTTCATGTTACGTTAAATTTTAAATCGAAATGACTTTTTCACTTTAAAAAATCATAATCTTTTAGATTTTTAATATTTTTTGGAAAAAATTTTATACTCTTCAAAGATAGTACTTTAAGAAAAAAATCAGTGTCATAGTGCACGTTTAAAAAAAAGTATTCATTTTGAGATATAAGAGGGTAATTTTCGAGAAAATAAACTGACACGTTCCAAGCAGCGCCCTCGCATAGAGGAAACTTATTATAGATATGTAGCAACAGAGAAGTTCAATATTAAAATAATAACGTAGAGAAAACTTAGCCGAAACTTTCTTTGGGGTCAAACAGACCCCAGTGACCGTTAAGGGGGAGGGTTAAACTTTCGTTCTCTTCTCTTTATTTTAATTCTACATTTCTTTGTCTCAGTGCAGAGCCACGATAAAATGAAAGGGTCGTCAAAGACGATCGATCGTGGCGTCGTAGCCGCAAGGAGTGCACGGGGTCAGTTACACTCGACGACGTACATTTCCAGTGTAAAGACAAGAGTCGCGCCGACAATATTTAGACGCGATGTAACATTTATGCAATTACACCGCCTGTCCATGTAGCCGGGGTATATTAATATTTACACGCGGAAGAGGATGCTGTTTGAAGACGTACCTCCTGAGGGGATAACAACGTTATGTCTTTGTCACGTGTTTATAGTTTATAGATAGATTGTAATATTTTTCTTTTGTCATTCGTGTTGCGCACGTCGCTCGGCTTTTAGCGAGATCCAGCGGTATCACGTTACGAAAATTATATGCCCTTTGTTTCGACAAATATGTTATCGAATATCCGCAGTCCTTTTTCACATTAATTAAATTACAATAATTAGAGGCTGACTTTTGTTATGTTACCCACCGACTCGCGCGTTTCATGTACAGCCGTCGTAATTTCGTTCAGCGTAAAACGAAATTCTTCGCAAAAGTCCGTTTTATTATTTCATTACAAGCCGCCCCATTTGTCGGCGGCTCGAGGACTGCAATATCCATGCGAAACTTGAAAACCGGAGCGGGCTTTATTCCATTCAAATAATCAGGGGAATCGACGCGCGGCGCGGGTGTATGTATCGCAACCGATACGGAAACCAACTAATTTGATATCCGAACGACATTCGTGAGAAACGCTGTGCGCCGGGATCGTAAGAGAGCCGCGTATCGGCGACATTACCAAACGAGGTCGACGGAGTGCTTTCGAGCACGCACGTGCCATTTGCGGAAGTAGGAACCGGCAAAGGGACGAAGGAGGATACGCGACGAGTGCACCGTTAAGGCGAATTTACACTCGTCGAAGGGTGTTTCGAATAAATCGCGCGAGGTGATACGTGAAACGAAGAGGTTCTTATTTTCATGACCGTTAAATTTTATTCAATATATATTTTTGGATCTCTTAAAAATTAAATTCTTCCTTTAAGCACGAGTACATACGTGACAATTTTATTTCTATCTCTCGTTTTGACGTTGACCTGCAATAACGAGATAATTTTAATTTCCCTACGTTGCGACATCTTCGTATTTTCTATCCACTTTTAAACGATTCAGTTGGGATGAACATCAAAAATGAACGGTGTAAATCCGCCTTCAAGTGTATTGCGGGTAGTGAAGCAGGAGTAGCGGTTCGAGACGAACGGCGGAGAGGGCTACGTGGAAATTACCGCGCCAGTAGCAGAGCGTCTCTCGTTAAATGCATCCGACTGTTGTTTTATTAAGCGTAAGCGTAATCGCTTTAGCGATGCCGAGCGCAATCGCGGGGCGAATACGGCATCAGCGAATTGAGCCGTGTGCCGGTGCATTTCGCGAGATTTCCTTCCGCCGTTGCAGCTCGCAGGATCGCGGACAGTCGTGGATACCTTGGTAAGCTCGTTTCTTACAAAACGCGCTCGCCGAAACTTTTACGAGGGGCCAAGACCGATTACGAAAGGGACTTCGAGGACGGTAGACAATTCTCCTTGTCACATACCGTTCGCGTATAGAGTGAGGACGAGAATGATTTCGAAATCACAGAGACGGTTCGGCTATCCCGAGAGGTCGAGAATATACGAGTACGTTTCCCGATTCCAATCGTCGAAATATCCGTGAAAATGTAATCAGCTCACAAAATCAATGGTCATTGAAATGTACTTTTTTCATTAGCCAATCAGAATTTCCTGCTGTTTTCCGCGTTGTTCATTTCTGAGCCCATTGTAATGCGCGGTCATAGGAAATAGGTGCACGCGGAAAAGCTCGGAATTTTGTCCAAATTGTCCAAACGAGCGCTACAAAGGGCGGAGTCCGTGTTCTTATTTTACTGTCCGAAGAGGAGGGAGCGATGCAAAGGGGGAGACCAAGCCGGACGGTTCACGGTAATTAGTACGCGAAGGAGGGGCTTTTTAGTCTTAAACGAACTAGCTTGCCGGGGTTTATCCTGAAAGCGGTGTCGTTAAGCCGCATAGACAAAGAAACGGCAGGAAAAATACGAAAAACGGAGACGAATGCTGGCTGGCTGGTTGGCTGACTGGCTGGCTGGCTGGTCCGACGCGGTGGGCGAGTCGCTTCTTGCGGGGACTTTAAAATGCAGCCAATCTCGCCAATGTGAAGACGATTGCTCGCGATGCACTTTATCTCGAGACACGAGTAAAGTAGATCAAAAATTCCCAACGGGCTTGGCATCGATTTTCTGGAGGTCAATTGACTTGGAAAAAGAGTTCGAGTGCCGAAAGATTGAATGTCACCGGTTATACAATCATCTTACATTCTTTAATAAACAATAATTTTAATACAATAAAAAAAATGTTTTTTCTTTACAAGATAACGTGTATATTTTAGATAGGAAACTTTCAAAGTGAGATAATAGAGGAATATTTTTCTTAAAAAATCGGCAAATACAGAAGATTTGAGGACTTCAGCGGTAGATCCTCGCAGTGACGGATCAATCTACGATGCGTTCGGCTCTCGACCCGATTTCACGAGCGTTGCATATTCGCTACGAAATTATGGGGGCTCGTTTCACGGGATAAGATGTACACGGGTGAAATCGCTTCGCGTAGATCCTATCGCATGACGTGCAAGCGCGCACAACGCCGTGAGATGAAATTCGGCTTTGGGTAATCGAGAAAATCCGGGATCGAGAGTATCGCTACTCGAGTAGGGTAACGTTAGGGCGGAAGTTACCTAAGAATCCTCTCGACCGTAATCCACGTCGTAATCGTCGGCTATACCTACGACCCTGGCTGGGACCCAACTCTATTTTCTCTTATTCAAACTTTCCTCCTACTCTCTCTCTCTCTCTNCTCTCTCTCTCTCTCTCTCTCTCTCTCTCTCTCTCTCTCTCTATTTCTCTTTCGCTTTTTCTCTCTCCCTCACTGTTCAATTTCTGCACCCCACTTCACCCGACCTGGCCCGCGAGAGCACCATATCGTTTTTATAGATTTGCGCAAATTCACGGGATGCTCCCGTGCACGCCACGCTTTAGGCAAAATTACGATAATTGAGCCACTGCGCGGAATAGCGGCGCGAGCTGGTAAAAATACAATTTTGGGGACATACCAGTTTTCGTGAACAATTATTTCGGCACGACTAACTTTTCTTTATAGAACGGTAGAAAATACTGTAATGGAATAATTAAATTTTGCATTAGATAGATTCCGTGAAACTTGCGTTTCTCTTCTTAAAACAGAAGAAACATGTTTAGTATCAAACGGTCGAAATAATTCCAGCAGCGTTTTTTCTATTACGTATCAAGTACGAAATATACCGTTGTGCATAATACCTGTTATTTAATTGCGGAAATATACTGAATGTCCCGTGGCACACTCCGTTTCCATATAAATTCTGCTGCGACATTTAAGATTGATTTTTTTCCTTCTAAGGCTTTGATTAAAAAGAATTGATTTTTATAAAAAAATTATTTAACACAGAGAAAATTCTGACAAATGCATTAAATAAATATGTAAAAAATTTGATGTGTCTTTCGAAAACTAATTTATAATTACATCGTCAATTTCATAATTGATTTTTAAGTGTATTATTTTTGTTATAGTGCAAAAGTTCTCGCAGTACAATCTTTCTCTGTTAGCATAATGCTTTCTATATGTACTGTATAAATTTCTGCATGGCTACGCGTTGATAATTCAGTCCCAGTTGGCATAAAGGCCAATATGCGCGCGGCAAAGATACTTCGTACGAACAATGCCATTATAACCTGTTGACTCGCAAACAATCCAAATAATGTTTATAATGGCTTTGTATACGGGGTAAACTACACCAACAAATGCCACGTTATTGGTTAATGGGAGATTTCTATTATTTTGTCAGTGACGCCATTAATATTGATCCACCACGTTCGCGAGACAATCTTATATAAAATGTCATTGAACTTGAACGAGATACATATGTATCTCGTGATGTGTTTATCATTTTGACCTTTGTGCCATTTAATTAATGCCTCATGTCTCAAAGTTTAATGCCTTGAATAATAAAAATGTGAATGTAAATATAGTTTTGCAATTGTAAAATATTAAATTGTATTACAAATCAAATATTCGATGAATTAACAGTTATATAATTTTTTTTCCACAAATAAAATCTATTTTAAAATTTCTGCTCGCGTAATACACATTATTGATAAAAATCTGTGTATCTCATTTAATAATAAAAAAGGATATTCACATATGCCATTGTATTTTTATTCATTTATATAAATATGTTATGCTATGAGGATTTGTAACTGTTATATTTTGACTATATATTTCTATTTTCAGATATATTCAATAATATATACAATGTGGACTAAGCACATAGACGGTATTTTCAATATACACATTGTTATTATTGTTGTTGCATATTACATTAATTGCTATAATAAAAGATTTCTAATTATTTGTATATTATGCGACATTAACATTTAATTTTAGCATCATATAAAATTTACTTTAAAAAAGTGAATAAATGTGAAATAAATGCTTTGATAAAAAAAAAATAAACGTTTATTGCTACGCTTATTACTTTTTGATACGCCATGTACGATTATATTACATTCACATCCAATTATTTCAACGCATTCAAAATCGTAAATAGGATATCAAGAGGTCATTTTTTACTTGGGGCGTTACATTTTTATGATCGGCAATTTAAAATATCTGCAATAAATTTTCTGTATAAAATAAAAATTTAAAAAACTATGGCAAACAAAATAGTTTGCAATTGTTCAATGTCTTCTTATATGTATACCAATTACAATTAATGCAAAATCTTATTATTCAAAATATTTTTCACAATTGCTATATTGCTATATTTTAAAATCACTTTTATTAAATTTTGTTTATACAATTTAATAGAAACTCTGATAAATGTATATTGCAAATTACTCTGGTAATTATACATTAAAAATGACATAAACTTTTTGAAAAGTGATTAAAAAAAGGTTTTCTTTAAATTAATCGATTAATTATATTATTCTGTGCATAAAAGTACCTACATTGGTTATTAAAACATTGATAGTTTAAAAGATATTTTATATTTCATGTCACAAAATATGTCAGAATAAAATATAAAATATTTCGCAAATTGTTCATTTTTTGATAACTCTAATACTTTTATATGCACATGAATTAAAAGAACCATATCATATATTTAGCAAAAAATGATATAATTTCATTTAATAAAATGACGATGACCTCGAAATTTCAAAAATTATTTTAAAAAATTTTTTATTTTATATAATATTGAAAATTTGATTTTTGCAGTTCTATTTGACTAATCGTAAAATTTAATAGACTGAGTAATAAGACTGCCATGCATCATCATTGCTAGGCAATGTTTCTGCTTTCTTTAACATATATATGTAAGTTGTCGCGCTGTCTATACTATACTTTCTCGACCTCAGAAACTCGAGAGATGAAGACTGAAGCACCGGCTCGTCGCATCGGTGCAATGATTTTTTATATGCGGTCTCACGGTGCGAACGTTGGCTTATCCTGAGATAAAGCCCACGACGTCAGAGTCACGTACACCGACGTACGTTCGTCAAGACGACGTTCTCTCCGTGGCAACGTCCGTCGTGCAGATATAATATGAAGACACGAGAGAAAAAGACGCGAACCAAACGAGCCGTCGCGTCGCCTTCTCCTCTCACAGTGTTGCCAGTGATAACACTAGATAATGAGATTCTGTCTTCTTCATAAATCAAGGAGGCACTTTCCGGTTGTATGCTTAGGTTCGTTTTGAATTTTTAACGATCTTTGAACATCGAGAGTGTATCATCTTATTATTGCTCGATGGTGAAAGAAATTAGAGATTTGTACAAAAATCTATGTGAGAATTATGCAGAAAAAAAACGCAATAAATTTTCTATTTTCATTTACAACTTTTGTAATTAAAACATTTCAAAGTATGTCACATAGATTTCTGGTTGATTTTTTCAGGTAAATGAATGACGCGAGAAGATAGGAAGAGAGTAATCGTAAAAGCAGAGTTTGTCGACCGACCGATCGTAAAACTGGGAGTCGGTAGGCGCGCGATGCCATTCGACCTCGGTCACTTGTCCTTCCGGTCACGCGAAGTCCGGTTCGGGGACTTAAATACCTAGCGGCGGCTACGACGTTAATTGGCCGGTCGAAGGTGGCCCGACTGGACGAGGAACTTGTTCGCCGATCGGATATCTAGCGTGGACACGACACCGAGGTGTCGTGTCAAGTTGGGCACCACGTTCGAAGACCTACGCGAAAGGGCTAATGTCGCGACACCAGGCAATCGTATGTTTTCAATGATTACAGGATTCATTGGCGTAACAATCGTTCAGATATTTACGGTCAGTTGATACGAGCGCACGATAGACAATGAGCCAGCATGATGCTGTTACTCACGGAAAGATTTCGATCGGGATAGTAGCGTCATCACTTGATCATCGTTGCGTATACCCATGATGATTGCAGAGACAGTTGAGAGATAATTGACGAGAGCATGCGTCATAATGAGCAGATAGGCTCACGGTCGAAAACGAGTTAATTATGATAACATTTCACGGGAAACGTTTCAACGAGGGTCCACCACGGCGCCGCGGCGCCTGCTTGAAGAACTCCTTACACAGCGCGAAATGAGAACAAATAGCACTATCTCCCGTTGTCATTTACTCTAACAGCGCGCAAGGTGCCGTAATCGAGCGTGTAATCGCCGTTGCTTTCAATTTCGGCAAATCGCCGTGCAATCCCGCCTCGAAAGGAACACCACTTGAATACCGGCTTCTCGGTCACTTCGCCATGGCATCTTTTTAAGCTGTTAAGGGCGAACGAAGCAACGGGAGGAATAACGGAGAAAGGCAACGGGATTATTTCGCATCCAACGGCGAGAGCTTTGCGGAACCGCGGAAAGCTCCGTACGTTGGCTTATTTTCCGTGACGTAATCACACCTTTCGTGATAGCCGACGTTGTTCTGGAACGCAAGGTTCGAGAAAGAAGCGCCAATGAGAACGAAAAAGTGAAAGAATTGCTTACCGATAGGAATGAGCGGCCGTGATGTCGCAACGACCGCGCTTGGATTTTCTAAGAGTATTGTTATCTTATATTTTTGGAAAAACAACGAAGAAAGGAGAAACCGATAAGAACCCTTGCAGATTATCGGATGATTACCTCTCGGTTGATCAAGCTCTGCAGTCCATTTTATAAAAATTTACTTACACCGAGAAGAAAAATATATTTTATCATCCACTAGTATCTATGGATTACAGGCCCGCGGGGCGAGAAAGCCGTTTGTTCAAGCCCGCGAATTTTCCGAGGCACGAACGGTCGCGAGAAAAGTTGCGCGTCAGAAGAAATAAATTCACTTTCCAATAATATCGACGTCCTCGAGCACGGGAATCGCGTAATTCAACGGTCGCCGCTACATCGACGTTAGTTCATTAACTTGTTACGTAGTTGCATGGCGGACGTTCGATATCCTCGTTATCGATTTTCAGTCGACTTCGATGGCCGAACGACACGACGTGGAGTATCTTCGCGGATACAAGCTAATACTCTTCCGTCCAATGCTTTCTCTTCCTCTCCTTCTCTATCTTTCTCGAGCAAAGAAGCATATACACTCTTTTCCAACGATCTCATCGATCGTGCGACCTACTCATCGCGCGCGCACACGTGTCGCAGGTGCCGTTTTACAGGTGCCCGTGTCCGCGTCTGTATCTAGGCATCCAACTAGGCGACTCGTGAATTTATAACGACGTTTTCTTCCGCGGTTTTCTCTATATGCTGATGGTAATATGACACCGGGCGAATAAAACCGCGGGACGTCATCAAATAACTCAATTGTTATCGAGAAAAAACACATTACACTGAGCCACAATGTTATTAATACTCTCTCTTTTAACTAGCTTCCTTACAAAATTTAATGCTTCTCATTCCACGTAATATTTTCTTTAACAATTATTTAATTTGTTAATTCGATTTTTTTTCAAAAATAAGTGGTTTGTAAAAATTTAAGAGTAATGTCTATTATTTAAAATAATTCTCATAACCATCTACATTTTGAAGTTACTTCGGAAATGATTTCTCTTTCTGATAATATGCAGACTGTTTTAAAGATATCGCAACTCATTTTAGCATTGAGTATTTTTATTCAAGTCGATCAATCTCCTGATACAGAAGATTTATTATACACCTCTCTCTTATCACGACTTTTCAAGTCCCATTACTAAATATCCGCGGATAACTAAATGCAGAGTAAGTTTCCACGAAGGCAAAGATCCATTTCAAATTAACTCTCGGTCGGTCTTAGCGTAAACCTTGGTTAATCAGAGAAATTATTCCTTCTACGACGCTCGAGTTACAAAGCTACTCTAAATGAGACGAGAATGCGAATTGCTCCGCGACACTCCGTATATATGTCGAGAGAGAGAGAGAGACCTCAGATCTCATGCTACAAATTCCGACGGGTGCACGGGGAGGAGGAGCTCATTTGAAATTGTATTCCCGCGAACGTGACGGACCGGAAGAACGACACGACCGTGCGCGTGCGACACGAGGAAGCCGAGCGAAGATCGGTTCGGTTCCCTCGGGAGTGGCGTCTCTCCGTGACCGACGCGTAGAGAGACACGGTAAACGGCACGGAAGCGAGGCGTGCCCGTCGTCAACCTTGCCTCGCGTGCCAGGTCGAGTACGAGAAGGGTGGAAGTGGCGACGACGATCGCCGTCGTCGTCGTCGTTGTTGTCGTCGTCGAAAATTTTCCTGGTCCCGTTGCGCGACGGCGACGATATGTTAGAGTAGCCGGTCGATTTTATGCTCGTCGACGACGGTACCTGGGCCTCTTAACGCGTCGGGGCGCTTCCTATGTCGCGTCGACGATCGTTAATATACCCACCAACCGCCTAAGGGTTGTCTTCAGCAGCGTGGCGCGCTAGCGACGTGAAATACTGCGACGCGTTCCGTCCCGACGCTTCGCTACCGTTTCACGTGCCGTCGCGCCGTCCGGCAGGAGAGTCGTTTCCACGTTAACGCGCCGCTATTTCGTGGCTATCAGCTGGTTCCGCCGCTCGCGCGATTCGCCGCGATAATTACGTCCGAAACCGGCTTCCCGTTTGCGGTAGGCGAAATCGATCGGTACGGCGGCGCTGTGATTAAAACGTAGCGCAATTTGATATTCAAAAAACGAGTCCCTTAATTATATAACTTCCGTTAATGTTTTGATCTGTAATTTCAGATAAAATTTCAATAAGAGACTGTGAAGGCAGTGACATTTCTTAACTAAATTTTACTCATTTTCAATTGTCACGATATTATATAATATATAGGCAAGTATTAATAATTTATGTAAAAATATTGAAAACGCGACATATTTCGCAAAGATTTTACTACGAATCTGTCAAATTTAAATGATTAATGATTAGCTTCTTATAAGTATTCTCAGTAATTTTCCTTAAACACTTCTATTCTGACTACTCAACATACATAATATAAAAGAACTAATGGAAACATATTTTATATAAGAGGATTATTTAAATAGATATATTTATTTAAATAAGAGGATTATTTACCTGATAGATTTTTATTAAAATCTAAGCGAATATGTATATATGTATATAAAACGATTTGTGCTTGTAGAAAACCTTATTGCATGAATTTGATAATAATTTAAACATTAAACTCCATTTATTACAGCGATATTATTCCGAGATATTTCCATTTCTATTTAATTGAATAAATGTGTCAGTGACAATCGAATTTTTAATTTCCACATAAAGTTATATCTTTACTATTATGACATTATTTGTCGCATTGCTCTGTATGCATAATGTATAATCATTTCATATACGTCACCTAATAAAGTTTGTTCTTCATTGCTACGTCTATCTCTGTTTCCGAACATTCATAACACGGAGCATTGATGCGTAGGAACACGCGTTTCAGAACACCCAGTATGACCGACGACGTCGTAGTCGTCGTCATCGCGAAACTCGATCGGAGAGCGTGAGGGGAGCACGTAGACGGCGTATCCGCGCGTTGCCGGAGGCGGTAGAATCGTCTGGCATTGTGCTTGCAAATCAAGCAGGCCGAATTTACATGAGATTTATGGCATTCCGTTTGCTCGTGCCCTCGGTCGCTCCTGTCCCTTACGCCCCCCTTCCCCCTAACCCTTCTGTCTCTGCCGATATCTCCGAACGTAATGCGCCCGATCCGATCGTTACGCTCGTACGTGTTCCAGTCTAGGATCTACGCCGCGATCGTGCTTGATTAGGACTCGGGATTCCGTGACAATTAACACCTGTAAGAGTTGTATTAACAATCGCAGCGCTGTGCCGGCGAAATGGAAGAATATTCAATTGTTTCAGAGTTACAGGTTTAAAGTTGTATAAGCGTATGCTAATAGGAACATTTTGCATCTCTACAACAGTCAGAATTAATATACCCTTCCGGCTATTATTATCTTCCTATTATAAAGCTCGCCTACGTATTATTACCTTCCCGTTATAATGCCTATCTGCCTATCGTAACGCTCGAGCGCGTACTGAAATTTCAAATATAATCAAAGTGCAACCTATTTATATAATTGCTCGTAATAGATTACTCGATACGAACGTGCTGATAAATTAATATACTCTCTGATTAATTTTATGACAAGGACCTCTTTATCAAAATATTAACAACGTTATTTAAATCCATTATTAAGAATTAAACGCAATATTCGTGCGTTTACTGGCTCCATTCGCGCCTGCCGATTCGGCGAGCGAATCCGGAGATGATCATAAAGGGACACGTGTGCGAGAATAATGTTTTTGCAAGAGATGCCCGAGGAACAAGGACGAAGGGCTGTCGCGAAACCGGTCGGACAAAGACATCGGGATAATGGTACGTACCGCGCAAAGCGCCTACGCAAAAAGACTTGGAAATAACGGCCGGGTCCGCCCCATCTCGACGATATCTGCACGGCAGATGCAGCGATCGGTGGCCGTAAAAGGGGAAGAAAAGAACGTCTGTTGTGTGCCGGCTCCGCGACGAAAAAGAAGCGTAAGTATGTGCCCGACGATTCGCAAAACCGCGCGTTAACGCGCCTGCACTCGATATTCGCACGCGAACCGAGTGATAAAAAATATTAAAGACGATTAATACGCACCGTTAAACTGTGTATAAGAATGTATTAATATATTACAAGATTTTGCATTACACAGTAGATATATTACAAGATTTTGCATTACAGTAAAAAATTTTGCGTCCTTATGTTAAAATTTTTCTTGTGTTACCACGTTTTGATCACTATTTCAATGTAAAATTAACATACCACTGATATGTTATTATTTTTATAATATTTTCATGTGTTACATTTATGTCAACTTTATAAATTAACACTTTGTGTATGTCTCTTAGAAATGAAATATTATTTTGAGTATTTTTAACACAATTATTTTAAATAATCAATATGTCTAAGTTAATTTAAAATGTTTACGAACGAAAATTTTCTATTAACATTTCCTATGAGCAAAAATAAATGTAAAGTATTGTGTCAATTACTTAACATTTTTAATTTGTCAATAAATAACACGATGAATAAGAGTTATTTTAACTTAAAATTTAGAGTGGACATTTTTTGCATGTCCCAGAAAGTCCAATTTTTTACTGTGTACTTTGCAATAAACCATTAATCGTACTACTACTATGCCAATTTTCACCAAAGTGCTAATTCCAATTTAGTACAGCTTTAAAATTTTGATAGTTTAAAATATTTAATAAAATTTTCTGTTCATTAAAACAGTGTTAATTCAGTTATTTTTTTCTAACATTTTACAATTTATAAAATTTATAAAAAAACTTATTTAAAACAAATTCTTAAAAATGTGAAAAAAATTCTTAGCTATGTGGATTAATTTTTCTAAAGTAATATTAACGTGAGAAAAATATGAATAGCACTGTAAAGTTAATAATAAATATATATTATTCATATACACTATTGTTCTCTTACATTAAAGATCTTGAAAGCTTTCACGATTGAAAGTTCGTTCTTAATTAGTACCCTTTCTTCATTAACGACAATTTTTCCGCATCATCGAGTCACTTCCTCTCTCTGCATTTTTTAATTTCTTTCCGTTCTTAATAAAAGAGAAAATTCTAAGCGCGTGATCGCGTTTATTGCCATATAATATGAAACACGTTTGCGCTCGTATACGTCTTTATGACGCCTGCGAGGAAGCGCGATGGAAAGGAAAAAAAAGGCGAATATACAGATGTAATAGGAAAGAGCAAGTGCACCTGCAGATCCATAAATTGATAGCTTTATGCTTACGTATGAGTTACACAGAGACTCGAGAAGGTTCGAGACAGGAAGTAAAACCGGTATAATTTATAATTTCACTCAGTTTAGACAACGCTGCTATAAAAAAAAGCGAAAACGTTATTTGTCCGCATAAATGTGGATATAACTGACAATGAGATAATAAAACGAAAATGGATGGAATCATAGGATATACTGATGAACAGCCAATCACTTCTCGAACGGGTCGCGAAAAAAAGGAAAACGAGACGTGTACGTGCGCTCGCACGACGTAAAGGAAAGCAAAACTTCCCTCTGCAATAACCACTTCCATCTCCAACATATTCGAATCGATATATCGATGTAAGAGAGGAACCGCTTCTCACGATGCAGCTGCATCGCGCTGGCGGTGTCGCAAAGTGCGAGTTTCGCCTCGCATCATCGCTTTCGCCTCAGAATTTCGTGAGATTGCAACCAACATCCGCGGGTGGTCCTTTTTAATTTCCTGTCCAGGATGCGCCCGGACCGCGCCGCTCCGCAGCTGGGAGGGGTGGGNTGGGAGGGGTGGGGCGGGAGGGGGGGGACGGGAAACACACCGTGGGGAACGAAGGGGTTGGTAGAGAAGCGACTTACGGTTTCTGAGCCGGGGAATTTGCGCGAATTCTTAAAATTCCGGATTTAACTCTCCTGAAGGATTAAAGCGCGACCTATTCGAAGATGTCCAAGTGTCAAAGAACTTGCACGACTTACGATTAGCTTTTTTCTTTCTCCCGATGGCTCTCTTCCTTTCTCTGCGCGCTTCACCGAAGATAGTAGAAGAGTTTCATCTTTGATGGAGTTTTACTACCTTTGGATTTTTTTGCCAAAGTGACTTATGCGAATACATATTTATGCCTGGCTGTTCAGTCGCATGTACGTAACATGCATGTATTATGAATGACAAAAAAAATCCTTTCGGAAAAACATGAAATCTTGTTCGGCACATCTCGATCGGGGGTAAGGAAATGGGAGGAGCGTATGGCGCGTTGGTAAGTGGATTCGTTCCGTGTACGGCGTCTCAGAGATGTATGTATATGTAAAAACCATGAGCGCGCTCCTCGGAAACCTTCGTGAGACACGTTACGAAGGGACTTGAAAATATAGAAAGAGTTGCGCGCCGCCCGCTGCCGCGCCGGGGGAAACGTCCAATAAACCAAGCCGTTTCTGACTCGCGAGCGATGAATAGCCCATTTTTAGGGCATGCAAAGAGCGAGATACAATCTCCTATTGCATTTTCAAATGTAGATTTAATTAATGGCATAACTCACGCGCTGAATGTTGTAAATCTTTTTGTTCGCGAGCCTCCATTGTACCGAGCGAAATTGTGATTTCAGCGAATTAAGAGTACATCTCTATTTTCGCGAATGCGCTGAATAATTGAAAAACGTAGGACAGAAATTGTCAAGTTGGCGAGGATATAACGATATCGAATTGGAGTATTGGCGAGACGGTGGGTCCTCATAGAAAGCAATACTTGGATGACGGCTTGACAAAACGTTACTCCAGCGTGATACATCGTGAGAGAGGTTGATAGAGAAGCGACGTAAACATGAGATAAAATATGTAATCGAAAGAAACTAAGTTGAAATCTAAATCCGTAGGAAAGGCAATCTTATATGTAATGTGGCGTTGCGATATTATATTTTTATTTACAACTTTTGCAACAATTCGTTCCTCGACGACTTAACTTTTCACGTGTTCTGAGTAAATTCCATTTTCCAGTTCATATTCCGAAAAAGAAAAAAAAGGGGAATATTTCGTAGCACATTATTTGACTATTCTAGTGTGGAAAGAATAGAAGGCAATAAGCTAATGTGTTTTATTTAATCATTTCTAACTTTGATGGAGACGTGTATTATTCTCGAACATAAAAGTTCTTGTGAAAATGGAGCACGTCGAATAATACCTTATACTCGACGCTGTGTCAAAATATTTTGTATCGCGTGAGAGCATCGCGTATTGTCACGTGTTCGAGACTCTCTTTGTACACCGTCATATAATGTTAATGGAACGAGCATTTCGTCGCGTACACACGAATAAGGCGCATTGCAGATGATAGTGCACGCTACCACAGTTACTGCCAGGTATGTATGTAAAAAAGCGCGAGCGAGCCAGACATCATTCTTTGATCTCTCTGTCTTCGCATTGCTACCTTTGCCGAGAATCGTGATAAAATTTTCGACGATTGCGCGCTACGTAGATCAGACCCACCTATCTATCTCGCGTTTTTAGACGCCGTTGCTTTTATGTCGCGACGACCGCGCGGAATCGCGTGCCCGAGATGATAAAAATTTATGGAGATAGGAGTAAATTGACATCCCCTATAGAGCAAGTTCCGTCGCTCTCTCTGTTCGAGAGATCGTTAACTTTCAAGTGGTAGAGAATAGAAAGATAACGATAAAATAATTGATGGGATCAGTAACGCGTCAAATATTGATTGGGCGCGGAAGTATTGAGACAGGAGGAAATATTGTAGCGATGTACACATCACGTTACGTTATAACTTAATGCCCGCATTGTTACGGGCTGCGTAAAATCTTATTCGGGTCGTGGAATATTACGCGACATTTGGTCCGCGGTTGGTTTATTTCGCGCGGCAATGTGCACTCGGGGCTTTAGTGGATGCAAATTTCTTGCGACGATAGTTTTCGGTCAGCGACATAACGTTGCCCTAGCTCTATACCTAAATCCGGCGTGCCGAGAACCTATCTAACTAGCTCATCAATTTCAGATACCCTCGGTCCAATGTGGCGTGCGCTAATTGCATTTGCTTCTGTGCCGATACCCGTGCCAGTCTCCATCAGATTATTGTAATTATTGTTATTACGAATATCCCTCGCACGCGTAATTTACGGCGAAATAGTTTGAATTACGGAGGCCCACATCAATTATGTGTTACCGCGTCGCGGCGGCAACGCTCATTGGAAATTGAAAATTTTTAGCGCAGTGCAACGTCGACGTTATTTCGACATTAAATTATGCACGTCCATGCGCCGTTCACGGTATAGTTTATGCTCGAGCGGTCGAAACATTTCGATTAAATGATGCGGCACTTAATCGTCATCGCCATTCTTCATTCTTTAATGTACTGAACATCTTTAAATATAAACACAAAGCTCAACGGAATTCATAGCTTGCGATGTACGTTTGATACATAAAACATTTCAGACTTAATTCGTTTTTTAATTCAACCGACCTCTCTCCTTAGCCAAAATTTAATGGTCTGTTATTGTTGGCCAATGATAATAATATTCCTCTTCAATTTTTTAATGTTGACCTGAATTCAGCACATCAAATTTTTTCATTTAATTGAAATGAAATCATATTATTTTCAATAATAAAAGTATTTTCATAATTAGATGTTCCATAAAATAATCACCGAGGAAAAATTGAATTTAAACCGTTAAAAAAAACTGTGTTTAAAAGGAAGCGTGATATTTCGTATGTACGTATGCAGAGCTCTTTCGCGTTGTTCCTGTGCATTAATAAAACTAATTTTCTTTTCGTTTATAACGCGAAGCCCGAAACTCTCTTAAAGCGAAAGCACGTGTCGCGAGCGAAAATGCACAACAGAGAGCTCGTTTTCGCGTTGCAATCATTTCGCAATTTGTTTGAGGAGCACGGAGTCGGAATGTTTCCTTAATTGTCAGGTACACGGTATCCCCCGACGTAATGTCTCACGTGGCAAGCCACCTGCGCGAATTTGCAGGGCCGTAAACCATCTAGCTACTATCGTCTTTGAGATGCTTTGAACCGATCTCACGGTAAGAGTATTGAATTTGCATGTTATTTGGTAGCGTGTAGTTCTGCAGTCCTTGTGAGCCACACGACCGAGAGACTTCCTTCCTTCCTGCTTGCCTGCCTGCCTGCCTGCCTGCCTGCCTGCCTGTCGAAACGGCTTCTCGGACCGGATATCCAGGGCCCGCAGGATACCGGGAGTATACTTGCTACAATCCACCGTGTTCCCCGACGCTATGTCGCGGATGTATTCGTCCCGCTCCGCTCCGCGCCGCGCGCCGACCGTAAATCTCGCGCGTTCGACTCGCCTCTGTCCCATCTACCTCGTTTGTGCCATTAACGAAACAACGAGAGAAGCACCGTGGGTTCCGCTATATTTCCCTCGACGGCGATAGTCGTTGTGATTTAGTGTTCTACATCTTGTAGAGCAACGGAGGGGGAGGAAGAGGCAAATGCTGCTAGAGTCGATCGCTCGTTTACTTTATTTCGACGACGGGACGCGTTCGAACTCGTGAAAAGAATAAATCTAAATCGCGACCACCGGGATACGCGTTCCTCGAACGTGGTGTAAATTGTGCTCTCCGCGCGAATGCCGAGCGGTTTCTAAGTGCAGCGGCAATGCAACACGGAACCTATGCCCCGGTACTTTGCACCGCGCCGAAAGGAGGTATGGCAATGCCGTTATTCGCCGAACAATAACGCACAACGCAACCACCTCTCTCTCTCTCCTCTTTTTTTCTCTCCCCCTCGCGTAATGCATTTTCGCAGAAAGCTTACTGATTGCACACCAAGTAATGGTCAGTTTCAATAACGATGTCCTTTAATTGCATTATTAAACTCTTTTCGCGATATTTACGTTTTCGTCAGATCCACGAATCTTTTCTTCTTAACTTAAACGTAGAAGAGACATTTTACTATTTTCAGACAATTTCTAAAATCTACATTTAATTTTAGAAACTGTCCGCTATTTCAAATATTAAAACGCTCGTATAATTCTATAAACTATAATTCTATAATTCTATAATCGGTTTCTATAAGTGATTTCAGGTATATTATATTACAAACTATTCTCTTTCAAAATTAATTAAAGCATTGAACTCGACTATAGACTAACGAAAAAGCTAGAACTGCTGTTCATATAAATAAATCACCTTGTTTCGAAAAATTGTTTTCTGATCTTAAACAAGTCAAACAGGTTGTAAATAATGTAAAAATGAAATGTAAACTGAATTAATAAAATTCAACGCAAATTGAGTTTGCGAATTTTCTGTGTTAACCGGTTGTTTTGCAATTCTTGTAATAAATATTTCATGCACATCTCGTCTCCTCATTTATTTCAATATTTTTAATTTGACCTCAAAATATATTCAGAATAACTTTTCTTATTATAAACTGCATTTATTCTCTCTCACATTTATTACTTCTAATAAATAATATTTTTAGAAGTGGACTCGTCTTTCTATTTTTTGCACATAAATCGTACTCTGCTAAATGGGACAGTAAATATCTGAAATCTTAAAACTTCTTTACATCTATTCGCATTCGATCTTTGACTACTTTAAAATTATTCAGAAGAATTTCAATTAATGTCAATATTGACAAGACACGTTCTGCCGAGGCAAAGATTAAAAAATGTAACCTGTCCCATGTGTGTTGTCCTTTTTCTGAAGCTCCCACCAGCTATTCTGTTTTATGAAACTTTAAAACACGAAATTCCGTTTGATAATTCTCTTGGTTCGTAAAATCTACGAATTTCTTCTCTCGCTCGTTGACGTTATTCTATATGACCGAGCTTAACACATATTACGAAAGACTTATTCCGACTTTTGAAGTCCCTTAAATCGGCTTTGGGAGAGAACTCGCTCCGTCTCTTGGGCGTTCAATTATCGCCCGACGAATTCCAAGTCGGAGCTCGGTAGTGAAATTTTTAATAAATGTCACCCGTGAAAACGGTATGAATGAGGAAATCCGTGAAATCTTCGCTCGTAAACCGGTATAAAATCGTCGAAGGTTTACCAAGCGTGTACCCATACGTGGAACGCGCGCGTCGACAAACCGGTTCCCCGCGAACGATCGCCTACAGCTCTACGGATGTGTGACAGGAGTCAACGTCTTCGTACGGATGTCCCCTGCGCCGTAATCTTCGACGTCGCACAAGCGCGGCTTCTCGCTACAGTGAATCTTCACCGGGAGGAGTGGCTATGCAAAGAAAGCACGGCGGCACGCCCGATTCGCCTTTATGCACGAAGGCTTCCTTAATGCCTACCCCGGGGTTCTTCATCGCGAGAAATACGCGCCTCGTATAAGCGGCCCGGATTACAAGAAAGACCCGGAGAGCTCCACGTTTTGAATAGGCAAATAGGTTTACTAAATTCCGCGGGATTAAGCGGACACGAGTAAATGAAGCGAGAAGCTAAGTAAGGAAGCTACGTACACACGATTGTGCATGTTGCTGGATACGCAACCGCTGAATCTACTTCATTAATTTACGCCACATAACAATTAAACCTGCATAACTTTGTGGTATGTAAATTGCTCGCGTATATAGCACGATTTTCGTCCAATTAATTGCCAGTAAACGTATGGGTTATTTCTCTCGTGAGTTATCATCGTCACGCGGACAATGTTGTCATCAATAGTATGATAAGAAATTTACAGCTCTCGATATTAATCGCGTAATATCGAAGTACCCTTCAAGATTATCGACCTGTCAGATGAGATTTATTCTCGAGTAAAATGTTTCGGCTGGTGCCGAAAAAGGATTCCGTTTCGTTCGATCGAAATGCCGTCGCGCATTTTACCTGTCAGGCCGTTTTCACAGCATCTTCGATGAAATATTGGAACATAAACTTTTTTATGAGATCACTTAACCAAGTGTCATTCGAGCATCTATTTTTAAAAGGGATATTTCAACCGTGTGTGATACAAAGCGATAAGATAAAATTGACAATAAAATAAAATAAAAAATCTCGAGCCGCTGCGACATTCCGTGAAAAGATTACGCGCGAAATAATCTATTCTGTGCAAAAATTATACATGAAAAGGAAACACGGCTACTTTGCATTTTCGAAGCCACACGTAATCATGCTCATACATCAAGCACGTGTTCGTTCAATGGGTGTCCGCGGCAAGTTTCGTTATGCTCATTACATGTACCACAAGAACGCATTTGTCCCGTAGCTAGAAATATTGTCGTAACGATGCGTGGCCGCAAGATTGCTCATCGACCAGACCAAGGAAGACAGATAACTACTGCAGGCAAGACGAGCCGCGAACTTTTTCCGCGTCGCCAAAGCTCGGCGAATCCAACGATCAACGGCGTAATCAAATGAGAGGGAAAAGGGAAAGAGTCTCAGCGCGTCTACAAAGTCTTTGCGCCTGTGTGTGCGAAGACCTTTGAGGACGTAAAATTATTCAGCTGTATCAATGTGTACATGTAATGCGGCATTAATTTTCATAGCGTTGAATTTTTAATCATAATAGATTTTTAGCAATTCATGAGAAGAGAGAGGGGAGGGGGGGAGAGAAAGAGAGAGAAAGAATACGACGTTGAAAGGAAGAAAAAGAGAGTGCTTTTAAGAGACTCGATGTCTTGCGACCACGCAGACCTAGTTACGCCACTGCCACCAATTTTTCCGGACGGATGTTAGAAGGACGGCGAGATGTCGTATTCTTTGCGGTTCCTTCTCAGCTGGATGCAATGGGGCGTTCACGGCACGATGGCGAGCCGATTTCGTTCCGGTCGAGAAGCCGAGAAAAACGAGAATCGATTCGTAGTTACGGCGGAACATGGACGCGCTCGTTTCGCTCTGCGAGTCGATCGCTGCGGATCGGTGCGGCCGATGTCGAAGAGAGTCTCGTGGTAAGTGCTTGAAAAGCATTCGAAACTTTCGCTGGGAAAGGATTTTTACGCCGATGTAACCTACAGACCATAGCCGAGCCAGTTCTAGCTACTTAACACATTAACAACGATAATTGGTCCAATTTTTTACACGCATGCAGAGAGATATAAGTTTTCAAATATCGTACGCATATTGTTTTCGCTTGATCGCTGATATCTCCGATATCTCATATTTTATGAAATTATATATCATTAGCACGGATGATTATTCATACAGACAATTAATATTGAGATATAAAAGGCGAATGATTTAATTGTTATTTCGCTTTATTATGTTGTCTCTTAAAGTAATATTAATTTTGTAAAATCGGTAAATATGTTTATTACGGTTCATTACGATTTATTTTATTTAGACAAAATGATAAAAAATAATTTTCTTATTTTAATATACACCATTACACACATACGTATGCGCGCAATCATTATTAACTAAATTGTTGGAAGCTGAATAATTTTAAAGTTTCGTGCGTGTGTGTAAACAAAAGCGTAATTGTATGTTAATTAAGAGAAACGTAAATGAACATGCAGATTGAAAATACAGACGAAAAATTTGACAGTAGTCGAAAGTAAGCGGGGATGCATGCATTATGTATCAAATTATATTAATTGCTAGAATAGTCGATGGAACTGCAAATGCACCTCGACATTTGCTTTATGTCATATTAATATTTCGGTCGCCGCGAAACAGAAAATTACCTCATTTGTGGCAAATTGCCTCGATATATGTCGCCCGTCTCTCCATAACGCCAAATTATTCGACAGAAAAATTGTAGTTTACCGATAAAAGCAAACATAATCTATTGTATATAAAAAAGCGCAGTAATGGAGTTTTTAACGCTCGTGGCTCGGTTGACTATAGCGAGAATTGGATCGGCTCGAAAGTTTCGAAAATATGGAGATAATGTGAATGAAAATGAAGGTAATGCGCGAGGAGAGCGTTTTCATAATTCCTGCTGATAGAAATTACGCGCTAATAACATAACAGTTGTGCATTAAGGTTTAAAAGGACAAAGTAGCTGAAACGCATGTATGCATTTAAAAATACAAAAGCGAGAAAGAACGAAATGCATTTATATTTTAAATCGAATCTCTAACGAGTGCGCACGCGAATATGTATAACTAAATATCTTTTGCTACCTCACGTATAAAATTTTCAAAATCCACAGCGTAGCCGCTCATTCTTTTGCTTACTTAAATATGAAGGATTAAAACCATTGTGCGTCCGGAACTGTATCGTTATTCTCCAATCCTGTTTCGAGTGTGGGTCAGAATATTTTTGAAATGTTATAATTTTATATCAGTTATTAATTACGTGCACAGTAATATTTGTCATTCACAATGATAAATGTTACCAAGAGATATGCAAATAAAGTCACATTGCGCCCATTAATTTCTCAATATACAATCCACAAGTGAATATAGAAATGTGTCAATGCGTACATTTCCACTACATGTTTGTTGACATTCGCTTTACATACGAAAATAAATTTTCACAGATTTATTCATGCGTTCTTAAACTCTGAATAAAAGAACATAAATGTTCGATTTTGCTCTTTGTATAACCAAAAGTTATATTTATCTACAATTAGGATCACGCGTGCTTGTATTTTCGAATACAAGAATCTGATTCACGTAGCTTAATTTATCTGTTTTCATTTCTTTCGCATTGTATCGTCCTTCGGTATACAATCAACGAGATAAACATTTTTATCCACATATGTCTCGTTTGCATAATTTATTGGCGGTGAGCAGATTGGCGATATTCCGCAGTCACGGACATTTCGTTACTTTCGATGTAACAGCGTAAAGAAAGAAATAACGTGAATCTGAGAGTTAACGATTCGTTCCCGACGGTTCGGGCCAAATAGAGCGCACGCGTCCAAATTGCTCGTACATCCTCGGACGTATCCTTCGGGACGGCCGCGGCGAAGTCGGGAAGCGAAGAGCGTGACGCGAGAGAGGACGACCGATCGAAGATTCGGAATGCAACCGAGCGGCACACGACGATCAGGAGCGAGCGGCAAAACGGCGGCGAGCTTCGGTTCTCATAGCACGTGGTACAGTAACGGCCGCGCGGAATCTAATGAAGGGATGTCTAGGGAGCAGTTTAAGCAGTTTCGCCTAATCTAACTGCCGCGGTCGCCGCGGAAGCGAAGAGAGAGAAGCTAACGTGGCTTTTGCCGGGCCGCGATAGCGGTAACTCGCGGATGCAAAGGGGAGAAAGAAGCGAAACGAATCCCATTCGTGAGAAAGTAATCGTGAAAGGGCAACGAGCAAGAACGAATTTAGGGCGCGATAAGATCGCGATGCCGATACGGATACACGACTCTTTTGATCTCTGCAAATTGCGCTATGCATTCCTTCTCGTACCCATGCAAATGTGACTATTAATTTGATATTATACATATTACCCTGCATCCCTAGTGAAAGTTACGTGAAATCAGATTACAATGGATTTAATTTACAAAATTTTAATCAATATTTCCCGGTCGATTTCTTCCATTAATAAAAACAACTGAATCAATTGTCGATTTAATTCTATCAATTGCAGATAAAGTTACTTTTATTTAATTAGCATTGTGAAATTAATGACAAATAAACTACATTATTGTGCTATTAGCAAACGAATTATAAATGGCGTTGTTACAGCGAGTGACACGCGGCACGGATTTACATCGAATTATACTCCTCATTACTGATTCATAAAATAGTCGACGAGGTGACGAAAGCCGGATCTGCAGCCTGTCGAGCGTAGCGAAGCCGGAAACGAAGATCTCTCTCTCTCTCTCTCTCTCACTCTCTCCCTATCCTTTTCTCAACGACGAAGACGGTCACGAGCGGGACACGAACGAAATTGACGATTCGTCTTTAACCATTCTTCGCTCTGGTGGATCTCAAAAGTAAGCAAGAGTGGTGGAAGTAACCGACATAGGTAAGCCCATCGAGTATTCATGCGGCTTTAATTACCGGAACAAACTTTCGGCCCGATTGGAAAAGTTTCGACGATGCTGGGGTACCTGATCACCGTGCGAGAGAAGAAGGTTGAATCGGCCGAGTTAAGAGAAGACAGATAAGGACGAAGATATCGCCGGAGATATTAAAGGTGAACGTAGAACGCGAAGCTTCGCAGCTTCCGCGTCTGTATGCTACACGTGCGCTTAGCTCTGTTACTACTTTATGCCATTACCACATCTTTTGATCGTCGTGCGTCTTTTACGGCATGTTCTAAAGCGACGTCGCGAATACATCGTGGTAATTCAAATCGTAACATTAAAATCGACCATATCTCAACGATAACTTGAACATATAGCTCACAAATATGAATTAAGAAATAAGTAATACCTTATGAGAAATAAAAGATAAGCCATATCATTAAAAGTTGTCACTTAACTTTAATCATTCAAAAAGGCTTAAAGCGTTATCGGTTATCGTATATCAAAGTTGTCGTTATTAAGCAGAATGAAATGAAAAATATCAAGTAGTGACTTATTCAGTAATTTATTACTGATTCATCGAACGTTTAAAAAAAAATTATTTTAATCAATCATCTCAACGACGTTAGAATTAAATTATATATGCTTCTCGTTTGACTTTGCATGCAGTGGTATCGGCGGTGCATTTCCTCCGTCCTTCTAACCCGCATGCATTCGCACTGTGCGCGAGCAACGTGCGTTGCGTGCGAGACATCGAAGCCTGACGTACCGGCATCGCTTATCGGAAATCTTTTCACGCACTGTACGCGCGAGTATGTCATGAAACCCGGCTCATGCATCTTTGAGAAATCGCGAAGTCACTTCGCGCTTAAGAGCTCGCGGCATCGATTACTCCGAGTACTTGTTAGCTATGCTAACGACACTCAGCTACTCGCCGCGCACTTAAGTTCATAAATGTTCTTCAACTTTCGTAATTATTTTCTTTAGTTCTACGCCCTTGTTGTAGATTATCGTCCTGCCTGTCATCCATTTCATTTCCTGACGAACTGACGGCAAATGACGGTCGCAAATGATCGCCTTAACGGTTCGAGTCATTAGGCAAACCGATAGCTCGGGAATGTGTTAACCGACAGTTTGCACGTATATTGGAGAATTATTCACGCTCCGTATATAAAAGGTAGATGATATATATGTCTTTGTATTGCAATGAAACTTTTTCGAGAAATCATTTCACGATGCGTCATACAATTTTGTGTGATCGTCTCTCCTTGCGCGAGACATTTCCGATCCACTTGCCGTCGACGCCATCGACGGTATCGATGGGGAAAGTACAGACAACGACTTCTCAATACGACATCAGACGGCCGAAATAGTCGACTTTTACGATCGCCCGTGATACGAGGTCGGCGTCGCGACGCGTCGCACCGCATCGTTCCTACAAATTCGAGCGTCGAACTCCCTACTCGGCAATCGTCCATTCGATCAGAGGCACGTCATTTCGAAATTTCTTCTCGACCGAATCGATACTTTCGCTCGGCGTCCCGAATGCAATGACGGAATTATTGATAAGCGATCCGAAACATTTTACACATACTTATTAAGAATTTTCTAAACAACTTGCAAATTTATCATTCTCGGTATTTTCAATTCGTTGTAGAGCTAGATAAAAATTTTTTTGCGTAAAAATGAAACTTAATCAAACGGGCTACTGAAAGTTTACTTAAGTAGAATTATACTTAAGAATTTTTTTTTGCACCGCGCGTAAACTTTCAGTAGCCCGTTTGATTAAGTCCATTTTTTGACAACTTCAAAAGTTTTAAAGATTAAAAATTTTTTGTGTATCACGTTTCTAAATTCAAGTAATATTGAATATTTAACTGGTATTCTTTTTAATTGGTATTCTCTCTCTCTCTTTTCTTCTCCCTCTCTCTCTCTCTTTAATTATTACTATGCAGTATAATAAGGTGCAAAGTGTTTACGTGACTAAAAAGACCGCACCGTAGGGTGCCTAAATGTGCCATTTCTGAAGTTTTAAATCCGCCACCATCTGGAGCGAAAGACGAGAGAGAGAGAGAGCACGTTAGCCGTCAACGCGCCAATCGAGAACGTGCCTGAAACGAGTAGTCGGCGGCTTGGTCGTTGTCGTCACCGTCACCATCATCGTCCTTTCTCGTCCAAGTTACGCTAGGTTAGGCTAGATGTTTTGTCTAAACGAAGGAAGAGGCAAACTGAGGAAGAGAGAGAGAGAGAGAGAGAGAGAGAGAGAGAGGGAGAGAGAAAGTGAAGGAACCGAGAGTGAGTAAGACCGGGCAACTCGCCGAGCGCGATATTGGGACCCATTGTTCTAAAGTCGCGACGCCTATAGAGACCAGGTACCATTGTGCGAAGGGCCGACCGCCCTTGTTGTGCCACGTTCATCGGCATCACGGCTCCGCTCGATTAAAAGGGTGTTAATTGATCCCCCGATCGACGCTTGGATGGCGAACGCCGCTCGAACGAATTCCTCATATTGCCGGGCGCTTACAAGCGACTTGTCCTGTATTTGCCTGCATTCTGCGAAGTGACGTTCTCGCGGTCAAAATAAACTATTTAATAAAACGTAGTTAAAGGCATTGTACTGTGTAACAGTTTTAACCAACTCAAATTTTTTAACGTATAATTACGGAAAAGCTTCGATCGATTTTTCTTCTCTTTTCTGACATTCGCTGTTTAATAAAATTTACAACGCAATAATACTACTTTATTATATTTCATTTTTATATAGAGACTAGTATTCCATAAATAGATTCTGCTTCCGGCACAGAGGAAAATATGCTAGCCAGGTGCATGATTTTATCAGACCAAATTTGGTCGAAATATCTGTGCAACGTCACTTACGACATAAAGACGCGCTTCCATATATGCTGAAAACGTGGAAAGATCTCCGAGATACTCTCTTTCGAAAGAATATTTTCGGGGATCACCCGGCGTAGCCACGTCCGGCTGGAACGTGGCCTTCTAGAGAAACGGCCACTGACCCGATCACGCGTACTCAGTAGTAATCGATTCCGCGACCGTGGCGGAATCCTGGACGTATATCGATCGATCTTGCTTGGGTCTTGGGATCGCGCGGAGCGTAGAAATGGCTTTTATGGTGCTGACAACCCGACGTAATACTGCCGTGGTTACCGTCGTTTCGAGAGTTCACAGTTCCAACGATAATGCACATCGCGGCGCAGTTAGTTAAAATGCAACTAAAAGCGGATTTACATTAATCGTGCACCAAGCGATCGTCCATAATTATCATCAACGCGGTTTTACTTAAAAACTTGGATCATCGAAAATAATAAAATGTTTGTGTGGCAACACAATTATTCAAATTATTTTATACATGTTATATATTCGAATTTCTGTTGCTATGTACAAAATAAAGTCTTTTAATTTCTCTCAGAAGTGCTCTATGATTTAATTCGAATAATCATGAATAATAATCCAAGAGAAAAATAATAATAATAAATACATACAATTGAAATAAGAACGCCTTGTACGGTCAAGCTGGATCTTAGTGCTTATTATA
>QKQZ01044176.1:0-28075 GCA_003595255.1 Solenopsis fugax | reverse complement strand
CAATAGGTGAGCCGCGCGGCGCAGACGCGGCGGTACCAGCCTGCCGTCGCTGCCGTCCGTCTGTGTGCGTGCTCGCATCGTCGTACCGTGCCACACGTACATCCGCGAAAGCGTTGCCGAGACCGTTGCTGCGGAGAGTGGAGCACGAGCGCGGACACGAATCGCGCCGCATTGCCGTATTCCTCCTCTGGTTGTCGGGATTACGTCTGGGACATCTCGAAGCGAGAAGCGACGGTGCGTCGCGTCGTTTTCCTCTCGTCGCCGTCGTCGCATCCTTCCCTCCCGAGAGGAGAGCCTAACATCTGCCCGGGAGTCCTTGATCTTCCTTGACAGTTGAAAGGACCAGTTGAAGGTAGAGGTGAAAGCTCGAGGAAGCAGAGGAGAGACATCGGGAATCTTTGAGAAGGGAGAACGTCATCCGGCCGTCGACGTTCCGAGAGGAATCTCTCTCTCTATCTTTTTCTCGGAGGATACAGTGGAGGAGAGGTGTTTATCAGCTGATAAGGGAGAGTGTCTCGGCCCGAGGCCGCGCGGGCGGAGATTCCTCGCCGTTGGCTCGCTGTCATCGCGTCGCATCGCGTCGCGTCGGCGGCAGGTCGACGAGACGAGAAGCGGAAGGAGGATGCGGGAAAATTGGCATAATTGAAGCTGCGCTTCGCGTGGGGCAAAACCCAGTTCCAGCCTCCAGGAGGAGGCTTTGCATGTGTCCGCCGCTGTGAGCAGCGATAACGCGGGACAGTGGCGCCTCTCTACTGGACTGCCAGCTACGATAGCACTCACCGCAGGTGCGACCGTAGACCGCGTGTATGCCGAGAGTGTCAATGTAGACATAGTTCTCGTTTATGAATTGACCTAGCCGGCCCATTGAACGCGATCGTTATATATTTATAGAATTACGTCATTATTAGGGTGGTCCTTATTTTTATAGCACTTTTTTTTTTATTTAAATAGTAGGACCCTTCAGTTCTCTTCTATTGTACAAAAAAACGACCCTACCATTTAAATTAAAAGTAAAATTTCTATATAAATAAGGACCTACAGTTATATAATTAGATCCTAATAATTATATAATTATACACAGAAAGAAAAATTTTCGCTGCCATAGCTAATCATGGTTTGCTAAGGCTGTATTTGCTGTCGTAACTATAAATTTATGAATTACAGCAAAACGATTTGCTGTTGTTCCTAATACATTAGTAAAGTAGCAAAACATGCATGTCTATCAGAATCACATCGTATAGCAACATAAAAATAGTTACCGGAACTAACCGTTATGTCAGTGATGCGTAGGTAATACTTGGTAGCTAATTAATGTAGTTACCTAGAATAGCTTGTAGCTACAGAGTATATTTCGAATATAGCAAATATTTTCTGCAGCTAAATTCGTGTATCAGGTAGCTAAACTCTTTCAACTAAATAATATAGGTATCACAGATAAGATATTAGCTGTCCATATATCACGACGTAATTTAGTTACCATATGCAGTTTTTAGCTACGACATTTTTAGCTACTTTCTTTTTTCCGTGTAATTATGTAATTCTGTGACAATTTGTTGCAATTGGCCCAAATCGATTGACGTAAATCATAATAACTTTGATTTATCCCTTAATCAAACGCATTGGTATCATGAGAAGAAAGCATGAGGAATCAGAGAGACATTTTTCATAATTGGGACATCCGTTGCATAGGTGCGATCTAATTGCTTTCCTAAAAATGTAGGAGGAGGTCGATCTCTTAAAACTGGGCGAGCGTTAAATTTAGATTGACATGTTCTTAAAACAGTGCTTGATAAAAGAAGGCTGTCAGAGTGAACTTTTCAATTCGATTTCAACGCCATCGTCGTCTATTGTTATCACGCGGCGTCATTTCATGCGCAGACATTGTTTCACAACGCTTAGTTTTTCAACTCGATTTTCTCTTCGCATTTTATTCCAATGTTTATCACTCGCGCTTATGCATGTGACTTTAATCGCGGACGATCGGTGCCGAAGTCCTTAGGGGATAAAAGAATCGTAAATCAGAAATCGCGTCCTTGCTAGTAGCTAGTTATGTTGAAAGAAACATATAGAGTCAATAAAAATAAACGAGTAAATAGAAATACTAAGTGTTACTCGACTACCGGGTCTGTCGACTGACAGGTCAGACGTAGATGCACAGTTGCATGGCTTCCAGCACGCAGCTTCTATAATACGTAGCGCAGCGATTCCACTTTGGATGCCATACGTATATCGCGAGTAGTAAGAACCTCGTAAATAATTCTGTTGTTCAATGTAGATTTGTAGCGTGCCATGTAGCATAGTTGGCAACTACTAAAAGAACTTCGTAACTTATCGCGATGAAGAACACCGTGAGTGAAAATAGTTCGAGTTTTATCGCGAACAATGCACATTTCGCGTTCACGCGAAATGTGAAATTAGAGAAATCGTTGCCTGTGCTGTTAAATGCGGAGCGAAAGGGCCAGCTTTTGTTCTAAATATGTGACGAATGCTTCCCAGCGTGCGACAAACGCATTTGTCCTGTCACACGGGCGATCTTGCCCGACGTGATGGATATGAGGGAAACATGGTCTCGAGATTCGCGAAATATCTTCTTCTTTTTTCTCTCTTTCGCTCATTATCGCTACATATTTGCTGTTCTGGAAATATACTTCCGCAATAATGCGCCTGTACTGGCGAAATGCCAGCGCGAGTTCAGGACGGATCGATCCCGTAATCTTGTGCTCCACAAGATAGATGACGTAGGGAACTTTCCGGAAAATCAAAGAAAAAAGAGGGAAAAAAGAAAGAGTTAACGCTGAATTTTTATATATAAATTAGAATCAAGATGTCGCGGTTAATCATGAAGATACAACATATAGTCATCTTTATAGAGTTTGTCTTACATAGAATTATTACAAAAATAATTTTTATTTTCTGGAAAAAATTGCTAAATTTCTGCGCTGAGACGATTGACAGAAAATTGAATAAGTCATAGTAGTACAATTTTTATGATGAAACAAACCCGACTGCTCTATCTCTTTCCATTTTTCCACAAAAAATTCACAAAGTTAGACTTCGTTTTGACACTTCTTGTCAGTGTGATTAAGGGTTAAATTGAAAGTCAATATAATAATAATTGATGCTAACAAGTATGTAATGTGGCAATGAAAATCCTTTCAATCTAAAAATCAGAAAATTGAATTTTGAGACGAAAATTACGTTGTTTTTAATTTAGCAATATTACACTGAAAAAAAACTGGTTATAACTACCAAATGTATAGTGAAATAGTATCAATTAAATATTTGGTCAATGTAACCAAAAATAATTTTACTTTTCTAAATATTTAGTAACTTATACCAGATTTGATAATACCTACTAAACATTTAGTAAAGTAAAATTATTTTTGGTTCTATTGACCAAATATTTAATTGATACTGTTTCACTATACATTTGGTAGTTATAACTAGACTTTTTTTCAGTGAATTATTTTGATGCTGCCAATAAATTAATATTTATGATACTGCCTAAAAAATTATATCGTAGAAAATTTCTCTTATTAATAATCTTGCATTTAAATTAAAACTTGATCTTGTAATAAAACTGTCGTTTTAATTATCACAATGAAAACATTATTTCAACGTCTCGATCGTTCTTCAAATTTTGCTTTCGCGATTTATTAAAGATAAACGGTGTAACTGTTCTGAGCAGGACTTAGATACCGCTAATAAAAGAAGCGAGGCGATCTGATTTACAAGCAGCAATTGCTTTAGTAACGTGCGCAAAGAGTATGTTTCACGGAAGATAGGAATCTTTCCATACGCTGCTCTCGCTGAAGTACACACATTGTGCTCTCTACCCGTGCGAGATAGAGTCGATTAACTCGCGGCTTGGTTAATTCAACCAGTTAATTTCCCGATTCGTATCGCGATTCGTCACGCTTCTGACGACAGCTGATCGTGACGTTTGCCGTCTGTCGTCACGCTCCGAGTATTTCCGATCTAGTTTCCAACTCGGAAATCTGCGTAGCATAATGCATGCCTGACAATATCATCCGTCTTTATTTTCGATATTATCAGCGTACGTTTTATATCCCTTTATTATTTCCCGACGAAAACCATTTTGTAACAAGGGTTTTGTAACATATTATGTCACAGTTTAATATTTCTATATTTTTCAGATTAAACATGTTAAACGCGTATTTATAGATACGTACGAAAAGTGTGATAGAAAATTTTTCTAGAAGGGAAACCGTTATATAAACTAGTCGTGCCGGAGATACTCTGTATATCTTTCGTTTCTCGCAACCGGATCAATACGCATCTATTGGCGTTATTGGCTATATCGCATAATGTGACGGTAATTCGACGATTTAAAATCCACGCGTTCGCGTTACAAACCGATCGTCACGAAGCTTGGAGAACCTGCGTGTTGAAACCTTCCGTTCGGTGAAACTCGAGAGAACGGAATAGTTCAACCTGGTTGAATATCGCTATAATAGAAAGGCGCGTTTCAGTTCGAGTTCGAATCGCGCGATACGTTCTCGTATGTTTCCTGGCAACATGGTGCAAATTTCGCGGAGCATAAATTCAAAGCAAGATCACGCGAGACACGTACGATTGCGCTTCTCGGCAAGGCGGAATAAGATCTGTCGCGGTCCATCGTTCATTTGCTCGTCAATACCCAGTGGTTCGTTTTATTGCAGACCTCGTGGCGGTGTCGGGTCGGAGCAACCGCCGAGCAGCGACAGCGATGACTATACCATCGCCCATCAGCAGCAAGGTCATGCGGGTGGTTACGGACAGAACCTGGACAGTTACACCGTGCCGAAAGTCCAGGTGTCGGGCCCACCTAACGCCGATGAATCCGCTTCCATCATCAATGGGTGAGTTCCATGAACCAATATCAGACGATTCTACACTCAGAGAAAAAAAATCGTATCAGTAATTACATGTAAACTGTATGTATGATCCTTATGTAACATTCAGTTTCTCTGAGTGATTTAAAAACTATTTAAGAGCTATTTTAACTACGTTTCCAAGGCATGTAGCATGTATCAAAATAAATTTTAAATAATATATAAATTAGATTACACATAACGTAATTGTCGTAACTTATTTGTAGTAAAATTTACATAATTATGTAATTATAGTTGATGTGTTATGAACTAATAGTTGCACAGATAATGTTACCGTGGCTAAACAAACTATGTTTTATAGTTAGTGAACTATGTACATTAATACTACTTATAAAACTTGTATAATTGTCACTACTATGATTTTTTTCTCTGACTGTAGACTCTAACAGACTACGATTAATATTTCAGTTTAATTAATTAAATTTATTGAGCGATTAGAAAGAAGAAGAGAATAATTTAAATATTGATTGATTTTGATTAACGTTTCAAACAAGAAACAGCTCAATCCGAGTAAATAACGCTATTATTACATAAGACGTAATCATAAATGCGACGCATTAAGTTATTAGAATCGAAGTTGTTTCGATGAATGGATATCTAAGAGTAGATAAACCGATTAGGCATCCGAAGAATACTTTGCCTATCTATTGATACATTCGTTTTAGAGGAATGGACAATTTTATGAATGAATTGCATGTGGCGCGAGATACAATCGGAGAGAGATTTTAATCGATGTTGAGCGACAAAGAATTCACTATAAACATCTGACAAGTTTCTGAAGTTGTTGATCCTTATGTAACATTATTCAGTTTCTCTGAGGATCTATTTTAACTACGTTTCCAATGCATGTAGCATGTAAAATAAATTTTAAATAATATATAAATTAGATTACACATAATGTAAAATAATAGATTCTATATAAGTTAATGAATAATATTTAAAAAATAATATTAAGAAAATTAACAAAATAATATTAAAAATAATATCAAATATTACTTAATATATTAACAGAGTAATATTAATAAAATAATAAAAAGTTATATTTAAAGGTCAAGAAACATTAACAATCGAGTTTCAGAAGTACACAGAGAGAAAAAATTGTGGTGGCAACTATAAGGGGACAACCATACAAATTGTGNTGTTAATATAATTATAATATATAGTTAAGTGAATTATATTATAGTTATTGCAACTAAGTTTATGGTTAAGAAAACTAATAAAAAATAGTTGTAATTACTTTATTATATAGTATACTACAACTATTTTTTATTAGTTCTCTTAATCATTAATTTAATTGCAATAACTATAATATAGTTCACTTAACTATATATTATAATTATATTAACAAAATTTGTATTGTCCCCTTATAGTTGTCACCACTACAATTTTTTCTCTCAGTGTATATACTTTAAATTTAATAATTTTCGAAAAATATCATTAATTTTTACACATAGAAATAAACAGAGTTTTCAAAAAGAAATGAATTATGAAAGAGTATGATGAGTGTATACCTGATTGTGAGTCAATCAGAAATCAAAAGTAAAAATGGTATAAACATATTTTATTGACTGATTAAATTGTGCATTACTTATCGCACGCTGTACTCTCAGTTCTTTTATAATTATTAATTTTTACATTTTAAGTAACTCTTCTTTCCATTGTACTAATAGAATTTTCATATGAAAAAATTAATATCTACTTTTCTAAGTAAAAATTTCTATATGTATAATTAATTCAGAAAATTTGATTATCGATATCAAGATATTACATAATATCAAAATTAAAAATCGTCAAATAAATAATGGTTTGCCATTTTACCTTTATTACGAGAATATGAAAAAAAATTCGAATACTCATGTCAAACTTGAACAGCGCCAAATATTTTATTACGAGTCAACGTACCTCGTAATTTTTCGATTTAGATTAATGAATATATCGGTAGTGTATTACGAGATTGTGTCTAGCTGCCGTAATAAGCGACACGAATCGATAACTTTTCCTTCTTGTACGTAACTCATGCGTAACAAGCATAGGCGCTCACCCCGGAGAGTAACGGCCAGGTACGCGAATGATAAACAAACAGTCGGTGCATCGCGGCCGCGATAAGCGCTGTGTTACCTCAGCCGCATAGTCAACAGAATCGCTCTCGTTCCCGTATTCGCGTATCGTTCGGCGTCGCCGTTGCGCGCTTAAAATAGGACCGTGCTTACTGTCTTATTATTGCGCGATAATGATATACGCCTCGTCGATCCGATGGCTGTCGTTATCAAATAGCAGATAGTTCCTCGTCGACGACTCGCTGAGCGGAAACGCAAGTTAGATAAGGATTCTCGTTGCGCGAATTTTCGGTGATGAAACATTGCGGCCGAGAGCGAGGGAAAGTGCAGTCTCGGAGCTCCTCGCGACATGATCGAAATCTTGCCGCGAATCGCGTGAATCGCGTCGGTGATCGAGTGGCGCGCGGATGAACGATGACGAGGACTCGCGATGCGAAGTCCGAGTGGCTGCGAGTTCGACGATTCGGACTTCTCGCTAATAATGGCAGAGAGAACATCTCGGCGGCATTAAAAATTTCTCGGACTTGCAAGGACTGTTTGCTGGCGAACTACGAGATCGTGTTGCATCGATTGAGAATTAAGAGATCCGTGATATGCGACGAGCGATTATCATACGTGCATCATGAGGAGGAGGCGTGTCTGCGAGTACACGAAAACGCATCAAAATGGTGAGTACGCATTGTGATGCGTTTCGACCTGTGTGCGATGTCTACAGTCGTTAATCATGAAGAAATATTATGTTCGCAAGCTTATTGTTCGTAAAACCGCACGGTACAAATTTAAAAACTGAAAATCTTTCACACACGCGTAGAGGACAATTTTGCTGAAATACAGATCTAAAAATAATTATGTTGAATCATTAAAACATTTATATTGGACGTTTAAACTGGTTGTTAAAATGTCAAAACTTTTTACAGCAATATTATCAGGCTTGAACGTCTTACATAATTATTTTAATAGTCCAACATAACATTATTTTCTGATCTGTATCTGGCTAAATCTTTAGATACTACAAAATAAAATTGTTTTTTCCAAATATTAAAATTTTAAAATTTTTAAATATTAAATTTAAATTATAATAAGATATACAATACACATCAAAATCAATTAAATATAATATAAATCATAATCTCAATTAAATATTATATATAAATTAAAATGTCTCCGTTTATCAGATATATATTTATATATAAACCGAAGTTAAATATAGTATATTTTAATATTTCATAATTTAGAAATCTATTGCAAACATTTCTCTTAAAAATATGACGTATCACTTGCATATTTATAATCGACGTAAAATGTTAATTATCAGTATTATATCATTATTGGCTCTTAAAATAACTTTTGATTTTGAAAAAACATACAGATTTATTTCACTTATCGAAAAGATTAATAACTATATACATGTATGAACAGATTGTATCGTTAATTAATCGAATGACACGATATGTATTAATATCTTTTTAACTTTTTATGTAATTCGTGTTTATATAATTATCTTATTTTCTTTTTCGATATAATTTTGATTACGTAGCAAACTACGCGCGAAAATAAGTGCGAAAAAAGATTTTTCGAGATTGTTGTTTGATATAATTTATAATTTATTACATTCTTTGACAATTATTACGGTAAATCGGTATTAAACTTGGAATGGAAGTTATAAAATCAATAAAATCAATAAAATACGCGATTAAGATTGATGATTAAATCTAAATAATATTTTTCCGTGTTTTTCACGACAACATATTTCTACGGAAAGCTTATCACTTACGCAACTGTTGATGATTGACCTGTTTATGTCACCGATGATAGATGTAGTCACACAACATCCAGATATCAAGTAAAAGTAAATTAACAAGAAGAAGTGATTTAATAAAACTCTTGATAAATTTGATATTGCGTGTTTTTTAAAAAATTGAACAAATAGATTGAAATATCTAGTCTTAAAAATATAACAACGAATAAAAATAAAGTCCGTATTTATAACTTTATTTGAAATGCGGCATAACAAAACTTTTACGTAAAACTAATATTGCTGTTGCTTTAAATCGATAACCGATATTTGAATTTATAATAAAAGTTAAATTAAAGATAGCTCTGTGATGAAAATAATACGATTATTTATTGAAAAAAGTTAATTACATATGATAGTATTTTCTATTGGATCGTTTACGGACTTTATTCTATTTTTTGCTACAGAGAATTTTTTTATCAATACGAATTGATGGTTTGACTGACACAATTGACAGACGCGAAAAAAAATTTATCGTAATTGTTGCATTCGTCTGTAAATAGTGTCGACTGATTCGATCGAAGATCAATATGTGCATTAAAAATTACTCTAACAATCAGCTCCAATATCGCAAACTCTCACACTAAATGCAGTCTGGAGATAAGTGCGATAAGCCGTTTACACGCTGATCAATATGTTTCACGCCCCGTAAACAAAACTTCCTCCCCGCGTGTTCGCCTACGTATTTTTAGAGCAATTTTTTTCGCTGTTCAAGGGCGAAATCCGAAAATAAATCGTTAAGGAATTCCTTCGTACGCGTTCTTAGGCTCATTTACATAGTTCTGACAGTTCTTCTCTTTCCACTATTCTGGCAAACGGAATGCAGACGACGGGGTGTGGTTCAATGATCTCTTGACAAACTTAACGGATATCGTACAGAGAATAAAATGCTGTTGAGTCAACAGCATCAGTCTAATTGGAAATATGTTGTTAATTCAATAATAGTATTAATGAAACAAAAAGATTTAAAAGTAAAGACAATAACAAATGAATTAACAGTTGAATGAATAAAATTTAATTCAAGCAACTACATATATTAGTGACAGCCCGTGATTCGACGTTTGATTGAACCAAACTTTTTAATTCACATTACAGCATTTTGTTCTCTGTGTACTGTTACTTGGACTCGCGTAATTGCGTTCTTCTGCTAGAGAGAATTCTTAAAAAAAAATCGCAGACGAGAGACATAAGGCAAAGAAAGCTATCTCTTCGGCTATATAACTCTAGTCACGTTCAAATATAATGTACCCGCTATTTGCGATTGATAACGTGGAATAATATACGGAGACTCGTCGGAGGAAAATCGAGTCGTTCGGATAACGGGAAACCGCGTTACTCGATTGTGTTCGATCGTATGCTGATAATTGATTTGAAGAGAGAGAAACGGAACTAGCGTTCATACAGTAATTATTTTATTATACGTCAAACATTTCCCGGCGACTGGCTGGCGTACGATCTTGATGCTTGTTTGCTTTGACCTCGTGCACAAGGCCGCGGCACCATACTGTCATTCACGTGGCAATACTCGGGCGAGCAGGTAGCAGCAGCGGGTGCAAAACGTCTGTCTTCGTGTTATCCGTCGAAACTCGATTACTTTATACGAACGATTAGCAGCTGTCGGCCCGCGCGCTCTTTAATTAACTCCCGCGGATTAATGAATCGCGTAAATGTAATCGGCGGCTGTCTGTCGAAGTATCTCACGCGATTCGCTCACTTCTTGTACGTGGATCGTCGCGATGAGAGGAATGAAAAAACCGTAAATTATTTTGTTTATGCAGGTAATATAGTTTCTTTGAGAATTCACTTTAATTCAATTAGAAAATCGCCGCCAAATTTTTTAAATGTAACATAAAATAATGTTTTGAGAAATGTCCTATATCACTGAGAGAAATGTTTGGTGAAATCAACCAAGGTTTGGTTGAATAGTGATCAAATGAACTTTATAGTGATAGTTACTAAATATATGGTTGTTTTGACCAAACAATTTGTAGCCTTAACCAAATAATTACACAGCCATACACAAAAAAAGTGTCATGTCCGAGAGATTAGACCCATGTATTCCTGTGTACTTTGAAGCTCTGAAACCGAATATGACCTCAGAATTGCGCCATTAGTTCAGGATTTTTTTACCCTCAAAAAATTGCCAAACATTCCTTAAAATTACACTATTCATGATTATAAAAAAATCCTGATCTGATGGCACAATTCTGAGGTCATATTCGGTTTCAGAGTCTCAAAATACATAGGGATACATGGGTCTAATCTCTCGGACATGACACTTTTTTTGTGTGGCTGTGTTATTTTCGTACAACAAATTACAAAAAGTTTTGTTAAATGTAACAAAGTTTTTGGTACCAGTAACTATAAAATTCATTTAATCACTATTTTACCAAATAATTTCTCTCAGTGTAAATCATCCATAAATTAATTTGCTTATTTCGAATTGTCAGCGTGGAGTAATACATCACGAATGGCCGGATCGAGTGATTTAGATAATGGAGAATCATTCGATTGTCGCATTTATTAACACGTGTATTTATTCTGATTTTGAGGTGCGTTGCGCGTGTAATACTGAATTTCGATTTTATATTTTCGAATGTGATTGAAGTTTGTCGGATGATGGCGCGGATAATCATCGTCGTTCTATTTTCGCATCGTTCTTCCGTGACAACAGTACGATAGTAAAGTGCGTGTCGCGTGCGATTAACGTCGGGAATACCGTGCGATTATTCTGTTCTGATGATTAATACGCGCGATCATGCTAGTCGTGTTTTCGCGAGCGTTGTGTTGCGAGTGCAATGAACGAATCTTGGGGAGAGGAGAAACGCGACGTCGCCATTGCACATCGTGCCGATGAGTGAAATATTGTTTTTTTTATCTTGTTAACCCTTTCACGACACGACAGCTCCGGCCGAAAAAAATGACGATAATAATACATACAATGTTCTTAAGAGTTACCCATTACCCTTACCTCAACTTTATTCAACGTAAAACTTTTCGAGTGTAAAGAGAAACGGAGTTTATTTAAAAAATTTAGTTTCGCAAATTATGAAGTTTAGTGATATGAAGGACGACTATAGCCGGCGGTAATATTTGCATGTTTCACGGAAGGCGGTTATAGTTTCACGGTGGTATTAGCAAAAGGTAAAGAGCTCTGCGTAAGAATATGCTATATGAGATATATAATGTATAATATTTAAATGTATATTAAATTAGGAGCGTAAGAGATAAATAAAGAGATAAAAAGGATAACGTTTTATAGAGATCTGCTATCTTACAATGAATAGAGTAAATTATAATGCAAATGTACATCTTGAAATTAGTTTAATCATTAATCTAGAGATTGTTTTACATGAATTGTCAAACATAAATATTTCATATGTTTTATAATGAAATCGCGAACATCATGAAGAAATAATGTATTGATAAATTTGTTACATGAAAGTAATTCAAGATTTTTTACGATGTACGTTTCACGTTTCGATTCGTTTTATTTTAATTTTTTACAGTCCATTCATTTTTTATCGTTAACTCATTTTATGTCACTTAAAACAGAGACATTTAATAACGTTATTCGATAATTATCTCGTCAATGCAATATGTGCGAATATTATGAGCTGTTCCATAATAATCGTGCAATAATTTAATTAGATTTTACAAGAATTTACGTTCACTTGTCACAATCAGCTGAGTACATTTCCACAATCAATGGATTTTTTAATTAAAATAAAGCTATTGAATCACCTGTGATCAGAATGAACTTTATTCCGAGTATCTCACCCGATCATAAATACGAGTTCTGAAAAATAACTGGCATCTGTTGATCCAAGAATTAATGTTGGTATAATATAATGAGTAATAATATAAGAATTAAATGATAATTTTGAAAGCACTAAGTTATATCATCAATATTCTAATATTATTACTTTAATAAACAATAAGAAATATGTTTTTTGCAAAAAGTATTTTTTTATATTTGCCTTTCTGACATTATTCATGAAATCATATATTCGTAAGTCCGCTTTCTTTTATCACGCCAGTTATCGTCTCAGTAATTAGTTAGCAATATTTTACAACGCGAATAATTCATAATATCTTATATGGTTCATATAAGATATTGTAAACTGTTCGCGTTGTAAAATATTGTCGGCATAATTACCATGATTATCATTACATAATGTAAGCGTATTCTATTAAAAACAAAAATTTTGCAATCCCTTGAGAGCTAAAATTTCTTTATTGTTTATTTGGTGTCTCGTAGATAACTGTGACAGCACGCTATAATTTATGATGGGCAGGTAGATAACGGGTGTTTTTACTTGTAATCCGCGAGACATCAGGAAGCAAATGTGAGAATTAGCCGTACCAGTGCTAACCACAGGATCGTTAGAGCAACAATAGACCGACGAATGTGGAGGTCGAATATATCCACCTTCTTTGTAGAATTGCATTACTCATACCCGGCGCGCTAATGACTTTCAACGAAATATACGTCACTCGACTCGTTTTCAACACTTGAACACTTAGAGCTTCATTATTTGTTTTATTCTTTTAGCAAAAAAAGTTCCTAGTCCTGTTACATTCCGTGTCAATACCCTGTAAGGTATTGACCATACAATATTCCTAGAATTTTATACGAATATTATTAAAAATTAAAATAATATTAATAATATTTTGAGAATATTATTTAACATTTTCCAATATTATGGGAATATTAAGTGAATGTTATATGTTCGTTTTTACATAATTTTCATGGTATGTTATTTCAATTGGTATATTACTTCATTATGGAGTATTATAAAAATATTCTATAAATATTATTGTGGTAAAAAATTAATACGAATTATTGTGCATAAAATATTTATAAACTTATTACATTTAAAAGTTATAATATTCCCGATAATTTAAAATATTGAAGTAAATAATATTATTTACTTCTTCATATAATATTTATATAATATTATCGGGAATGGACATTAACCATTTTTATCAATATTTCAAGAATATTATTTAATATTAAATAATATTACATGCTTATAGGTACGTGTCAATATTTATAAGAAAAAAGAATTTTAATTGAATTAAATTATAACATTGATGTATTCTTCTATAATAAAGCTAAAAATCATTACGATTATTAATAAAATTCACTGTCTAATGTTATTGAAATTATAAAACAACCAGAAATATTAGCTTTCATTAATATCATTGAGAAATATTGCAATACTCGTATCATGCTTGTTTATCAGTATGCAAATATGATGATTCATCGTAAACTTGAACGCCTATTAGCATAATTTCAAGTAAAATATAACAAAAAAAATCCATATATATAGTACTTGCACTTAAAAAAAAAAACAGTACGACGTCTATCAACGCTTGTGCTTCCGTAATTGTACTTTCTAAATTGCGTCTTTAAACTCTCGAGAAAGTCAGATTCAGGAAGCTTTGGCCTGTACATCCGACGGGCAATAATGTAAGATGAACTTTGCATGCAGCGATATGCTTGATTTAGAACCGACACAGCAACGATTCGGGCGGGCCAAGGCGACGTCAACGCCTAAATGAGTTTGCATTCAAACTCATCGCATAGCCAAAGTGCATCGCCGCCGGGACGAACTCATTGCTGTCAATTTGTCGCGACGTCTTCTCTCTGCAGCTCGCTCTCTCCGAGTTTGCCCGACTTTTAATAGAATTCGTCGCGGATATCTAACAGATCGATACGACGAATCACTCCAAGATTGGCGCGGATGAAATTTTAAGTACGACACGATTCGATGACGGAAATATTCTCCGATTTACATAATCTATCCAGCAAAAAATGTGAATTTTATTGCAAAATTAATCGGCGATGTGCACTGAAAAAAAAAAGACTGGTTATAACTACCAAATGTATAGTGAAATAGTATCAATTAAATATTTGGTCAATGTAACAAAAAATAATTTTACTTTTCTAAATATTTAATAACTTATATCAGATTTGATAATACTTATTAAACATTTAGTAAAATAAAATTATTTTTGGTCATATTGACAAAATATTTAATTGATACTATACATTTGGTAGTTATAATCAGACTTTTTTTTCAGTGTATTAAGGCAACACGTCCCTTGTTTTCCACAAAGTGAAATAATAATGCTATACAAATATCGTTTAAACGTTTGCGGTCGTAATCTGAAATATTTAAGTTGATGTGATTTAAATATCTCGATCGACGTGAAAAATATTAATGTAAGTTAAAAACGCCAATGGGAATTTTCTCGCGTTCATATTTCGTATTGACCATTATTACATCTAGAAAGACGTAGGTAGAAAAGGGATGGTAGCGGCCACACGTGAAATTCTAAAATTCTTATACTAATTTTTATACAGTCTTTTTATAGGGTCGAAAAAAATTATTAGCGTGTTGCGCGCCACGTTAATTACGCGAAACACCTAGAAATTAAATTGAAACGCCTCTGCATCAGGCATGATAGTTTCTCATACGTCTATATACAGCAGGCAATTTAATAACGGCCCGATCAACATCGTATGACTCTACATACGCGCGAGTATGGACGAGCATCCTGCCAAGCGTCATTGCTTTCGCAATTAAACGCACGAAAGAGCCGTGTATTACGCTTCGCGCCGCAATTGCGTCTTTTTGCGTAAAATTTTTCCGACGCACTGCCGCGGCGAGAGCAGAGAGTCTCCCACCGGCACTGGCGTGTATCGATTATTGTCATTTAACAGAGCGGAGAACGCTGGAGAACGCGCGTGGTGACAGTTTCCCGATCGCATAGCACAGGTAAATACGGCCGTTTCCTCTTCCGCGTGCGCGCCATCCAATAAATTAGCATTATTTACCGACTGTTACGATTCCGGGCGAAAAATTCACTGTCGACACGTGAATTACGCGTACACAATAGAAAACTGTTACGTGGCGCTTTATAGCTAGCGCGATGCACCGCTAGGCACGTATGATATAAAGGTGCTGCATGCACGTGGAAGTGCCCGATAATAAGAGATCCGCGCTTTAATGATAATGCAGCCTTACGAGACTGACGCGATCGGCCGTTACTTTCGAAACGACTCGATAGAAAGTAGGTATCTTTTGCCGGAAATTGCTTTATCTGAGAATCTCGAGTCTGAGCAATTTTTTTCCGTGATAATAGAAAATATTCCCACACTGAGAAAATAATTTATTTGAATACTTGCAATGAAATATTTATTTACGGTGCACAAATATTTATTCAATAAAAGGAAAGACAGTTAAATTACATTAGTGATTCTTGTACTAAACAAATATTTATTTACCCTTAATAAATTATATTTTCATATGCAAGTATTCAAACAGATGTTTATTAAAATTTAGTAATTTTTTTTCTCTCAGTGCGGTATCTTCAGATACTGCAAATATTTTTTACTGTTACGGAAAAAATTATATTAAATATTGTTGTAACAATCATACCAATATTTTCTATTAAGAAAAAGAAATGTACGCGCATTTAAGTTATATTGATATTACCTTGAATTATAGCTGTTAAGATATGCTCATCTGTATGGTTATCACATCGTTGCTCTTACACTAACAGTAACATTAAAATATTCTCATATATGATTGCCTGTACCGAAGGTTATGTTTTTAATGTGGTCTGCAGAGCAAACAGTATGATTCAGATATCTATAGGATATAATGATAATTGGATAATAAGACCATGATGTGTATAACGCAATTAAAATGAAGGAAAAGATTGAGAAACGGTCTTAGCAGGATTTTATAATGCTAAATAATATTTTTTTATGCGATTTTATAAATTTTTCTAATTTTCGTTACTTTCAGTTTTGAAATAAAGCTCTTAAATTGAACCAGTATAATGATATCACAATATTAAATTGATAATCAATGTTAACATTGCATCTGTAAGATCTCTCTTTTCAGAAAAAAAAATTTGTTGCGAATATTATCTCCCGGTATTAAAAACGTTAGCCAAGGTTTGAACCTGGATTTATAAGATATAGTTGCACAGCACAGCAATTGTGAGTTTAGTTTTATTGCAGCAATAAAATAGACAACGGTAGTTCAGCTCGCGAAGAATTTTCACAGAAATTAAAGTATGTGTTATATTGTGATCCTTTTTTAGTGCATTATTTATATCAGTGAAATTTCTGCAGTACATGCCAGCAGATTAGTAACGACTATGTCTGTAACTCGTGAAACTCGTGTTCTTCCGGCAAATTTGGTCGATTTAACCTAAGCTAATCTAATTGCAGACAGATTCTGTTCTATTTCTGCTACTAATCTACATCAAACTGCTAAATTGCGTGTAGAGCAGAACTTTGTTTCTGCCATCAATTTGTTGCAAAGTGTTTCATGTGAATAGATTCTATTATATTTCTGATAACATTCTGTCGTGATCTGATAATACGGTCATATTATGATTGGATAACAGTTGTAGCCTCCATATAGCAGCTACATTACTGAGATTGTGGCAATCATATAGATCACTTCCAGATTATTCCAGGTTCCTATAATCCTATTCTCTTTTGTATGAATAAGCGAAAAATAACGTTAATTATTCTATTGGGACAACCTAATTTTTTTTTAATTTTTAGAGTTGTATAGAGAGATCGAATTATTCGAATACGAATCAAATCGAATCAAGTAAAATTCTATTCGTTTTAGATTTCAATATTTATGAATTGAATCGAATCACATATATTGATAATTTTATAAAATTATTTATAATGACTATATTATATAATCAATATTATTTTGGTTACATAGAAATCTTTTATTAAAATTCGAAATGACATTCAATTCGATTCGACATTAAAAAACCTTGATTCGCATATCTCTATTTTTTACAGATATTTTGCGCATATATTTTGTCCGATGTTGATAAACCTTCGAACAGAATTACATTGAATTCGCGATAATCGGAAGGTACGTGTAATCGCGATGCACGGCGATGAATTAGGGCAATCGCAGGTTTTTGCGGGATTCCCCGAATGCGTTCCCTGTAGTTTGTTTCCCTCTCTCACGAAATGGCATCCTAAGGTTTCGCTTAAGCCTTTGATATTAAGGTTAATCTTCTTGATCTAGTTTTCTCTCTGGTTTTGCGCCTGGCATTCGGTTCTCTCACGATGGCACATTAACCGCAGTTAATATCCCACACGCTGGAAAGTTCTATGTTAAGGCTTTCTATCTTTCTGATCGCGGAGCGAGCGATCGCGCTAATCTGCTGGCACGACTCGTTCCTGCATAATTAAATCTGAATTTCATTTTGCATCAACTAATTCAATATAATTTGATCTATGTAAGGAGTGTGTTGAACTGAGCGGAAATGGAAAAGTGAATTCATGATTTCATTTTCGATTCTCTTCATCGAAATGAAACTATCGTTATTTTCATTAGGGTAAAGTCGCCTATTCTGGGATAGGTTCCTAATATGAGGCAGCGAGGTTTCTGCTACATTAATAAACGCATATGGTTGGTACCATCATAAACTTATTACTCTTGGAGTGAAATTTATTTGGTAGAAAATTCATTATTAGATCATGCGTGCAGTCGTTGAAAAAAAAGTTTTTTTGAAATTGGATGTTGTCAAGATTTATTGAGATGTGTATTTAAATCTTGTTTATCATACAATAAACAAATATTTGATGATAAATTCTGCATACAGTGATAGAGTAAAGTCGTATTAATAGAAAAATATGGGATGTGATGATTTGCTTAATTATAAATATTAGATTTGGTGATCGTGAAACCGCAAAGTGTGGAACTCATAATATGAGACACTTAAAAATCCCCATTTATTATTGCATATTCTGACTTCGAGAACTTTTCAAAATGCTATAATAAAGTTTTTCGTTGAGGACTTTTGAATTATGAGGCTTAAAAGTTATAGTCTTCAGCATTAGCAATGAGACTTTAAAATAAGAGAATAGATTTTGAAGAAAAATGTTACGTACGAAAGTTTTTGAGTATCGAAAGAGCTATTTGATTGGTCAACTAGATTTTAAGTCTAGTCTAGGAGCCTAATTTGAACCTAGTAAGATCCAAATCGATAAGACCCCATTTCATACAAAAAAACCTTTGTGTGTCATATTAAAAACCCTTTTTTTGAATTAGCAAAATCGGCAATTTTGATAAAAAATTTCATATACAACAAAAGTATAACTATTATCGATTACTAACTTTTGGCGATGAAACTTAAATATATTTACTATAATTTGAATATAAAAATAGGAGTTAATGGTATAAATTAAATAAATTATAAGCCTTTAAAAAAAGGTATCTCATAATAGGAAACTTTACCCTACATACAATATCTTTTTTTTGTTAATGTTGTTGAAGCGGTCATGAACCTAAAGATTAGGTTCGTGACGTCTTCTACTGATTATTATGAAAATACATCGTCTGCGGACATGAATTAATATTTTATCGCGGTGTCAATAAAAATTAGATAACCCCAATTTTTTGGAACTCGTTAAAAATACCTTTGTATCATAACAGTCTTATATTACGTCTTATATCGTTTTGATTTAACGTTATGAAATCATGTTGTGATGTATATAAATATTATAATGCAATCTCCTTTTTTTTTATTCAAACAACTTCGTAGGCATGTTAACGGGGTGAAATGTAATCGTGTAAAAATATGGTAAGCAGGATGCGGGATCGGCTCCCCAATTAAAGTTCCTCCACTTTGAGCACCCGTATTGTCGTCTCGGTAAAACTGCGACAACCGTGTGATTTATCGGAAGAACCGGCGTCTCCGTCAGATATATCATAACGCCATAAACTCTTGTGTTTATAGTGCTTATAATTAGTACATGTAATCCTTCACAAAATTTACGATCTATTTAAACTTACATCTAACTTATGTTAGCTCGCATTTAAAAACCATAGTTTACATCTTTCAATATTTTCTCTGGTGGGTAGCACAAAGCAAGCAAAGTTAGTATTAAGAAGCGACGTTTATTTACGCTCGCGTGTCGCACGTGTGGTTGCTGACCATAAGGTAAAAAATCGCATCGCATGTTTTATATTTAACGCCGTAACGTCCTTCGAGGATTTAATTAAGAGCATTTTCGTCTCGTTGATTTAGCTCTTTTCAGTTCTCGATATACAGATACATTCGTAAACGATATTAATACTTCACGGATCGTGGCATTTATCGCGTCTATTCTTTCACGCGTGTACATTTAATTATAAGTGTCCAAGCTTCGAGCGGTATAAATTTTTTCTATTTAATTTCTGTCTGACTTGCAATTAAAATTTATATTTATATTAAAATTGTTACTTTCAACCTTCTGAAAACTGAAAACTGAAGAAATGAAAATTAATGGTTTTGTCAAATTAAAATAATAGACATGAACCATTTAATCATTAAATTGATATACGACTCTCATAAGATGGCATAAGTCATCTTGAATATTTAAAATACTTAAAAAAATTCATATTTTTTTTATTATTTCTTATTTCATTATTAATTATATTTTCATTAGAGCACATGTCTACTTCTCATTGAAATAATTTTTTATCTAGATAGAAAATCATCGCCAAATTTTTTTCTACTACTTTACATACAATATTAAATACAATATAAAATAATCTGTAATTTTTTCATAATTTTATTAATGTTTTGAGAAATGTCCTACACATCTCCTTAAGATCTGTAGGAAGAACGTGTCGCGTCGTGATTTATCCGGGTTGACATCCGGTATACCGGCTCTAACCAGAAACATTTTAATCATAATAACCTCCGGTTTAGTCGCGCGGCATCACTCCGTGGACTCCGTAGATAATCGCCCTAGAAAGAGGACTCGTTCTTCCATCTCGCTATTAATACCGTTTCGTGCCCGTAGCCCTCTTCTATTCGCGTTCACGTTGATCTTTACGAGACGGCTCGCGTTCGCGTTCGATTTTACGACCAGTGGAGAGACCAGCTCGAGGAAGGAACAAGCCGGCTAGTGGCCGGCTAAATATACGTCGTGAAATTTTCAAAGAGGTCTTTATATATGAGTACGCGAGTGGCCGTTCGCGTTCGCGCGTTGGCATCAAACGAGAATATTATTGATAATTATACATAATTATGCATATTGTGATTTACGTCGATGAAAACTAGTCCGTATCTGCAAACGCTGTCATTTATTTCTTACGCTCTTTATGTAATGCGTAAAAATACAATTATATAGTAACGTAAGCGCGTGTTACGATCGACTGCAATGTAGAAATGATTTATCGTATCGATAAATTCCCGATCCACCGCAATTGCTCAATTGTTTGGATTAGAAATAATTACACGGAAAGAATGGTTTTGCTAAAGTATCTAAAAATTCAGCTGAATAGAAATCTGAAAATATTTTATTAAGCCGATAAAAAATAATTATGTTGGACTCTTAAACTGATTGCTAGAATATCAACATTTTTTGCAGCATTGCTCATCATGTTTGAACTTCCATCATAATTATGTTGACGATCCAATAAAATTATTCTCAGATCCGTGTCTGGCTGTGAAAATATTTTGATACTTCAGCAAAATCGTTCTTTCCGTGTACTCTCGTTATCGCGTGCAATAATAATTGCGTCTTGAAGGCGAAAGGTCGAAAAAAAGGTATTATTTGTAGACTTTATAGACGCCAGAGAGAAGTGGACGCGAGAAAGAGAGGAGAAAAAAAGAGTTGCGGTGCAATGAACTGTCGTCCGTGCCACTGGCCGGCCTTGCGCGTAGCACTTATCGTACTATCAAAAGGCATTAACAAGCATGCATACGGTTGATGGAATGAGCGTATTACAATTGCGCTCCGTTGGAGCAACGGTGCATTTTGCGGTCAAAATCGCCGATCTGCATTGAATGCAATGTACCGTGTTAACGAGAGATAAATGAGACGGATATCTGAACGTTCGACGAGTCATGGACTCAAATGAGTCCGTCACTTTAGAAATAGAAGAAGATACAAAGCTCTATGAATTAAGGATGGATAGACGGTAGCACAAAAAGCGTTTTAAAAGAAACTTGATTAATATTAAATTATCGAAGTACGTAACCAAATATATACAAAATCGATCTGCAATATTATTAAATTCTGAAATTCTGTTCCACGGCTAATTTCAAACTCGGCTAATTACTTCGGTGGGAATTTTAAAGTTTCAAGTTTTTATTTAAAAATATTATTATGAACGTAAATAAGAAAATGTTTAATAAGTTACACGCGAGATAAATAATGAGTTTTATTTAGATTTTCATACGATTCCAAATTAAATTAAAATTAAAACAAAATGAAAAATAGATGTAGTTGTACCTCGCACATTACAAATATGCGTAATAACTGTTTACACGTATACGTGCGAGAGTTAATAACAGCATGCGTGAGAGTTATTTAGAGTACATAGGTAACATAGTGAAATTTTTATTTTTTATTTTATTTTTTTTAAATATATAATACTTAGATAATGATTCCGCAGAGAATTATTATCTAAGACGTGAATTCGAACGTGCGTGTAATGCCAGTTGTAGTTACTACTTAATTCCCACGGGTTGTGTAACGCATAACGATAAGAAATACGAAGGATGATGCGAAGCCAACATGACGTAAATCCAGCGTCGATGTTGCGTGAGAGGTTTCATAGGGTCGCATTATCTGTCGGATTAATTAACGTCTGCCGGTCCCCTCACTTTTAATTTCTGACTGCGCGTTAGGATAGTGTCGTTTGTGTTCGGCTTGTAACCCTATTATGTCACGATTTATGGCTTGCAGTATCTACCATGACGCGTACATTGTGAGTGTATATTTTTGAGTCGCAGCAGGAGGAAAACATGATAACCATCGAGATATCAAAAATATCACTTGGTTTTTCGAGGATCACATGCTATTTTGCCGCACAATTATCTTGACAGCGCAAGAGACAATTTGCTGATTAGTTTTGGAGGAAGAAATAATTCAATCGAATTATCTTGTATAAAATATATGTTTTCTCTCTTAACTCTCCGCCGACCAACCGGAGTGATTTAAGACCTCCAGGCAATTTTCCCATTTTGCTAATTCTGCATTTCTTCCTCAAATTCGGAAACACATGTACAAAAAAAGTAAAAAACATTTCAGATTATATAATTGTATAATCCTATTCCTAAATGTTAAAAGAGTATATCAGAATTTTTTCAGATTTATAAAAGCTACAAATCTTTTGAAAGATCTCGGGAAAAAATTTTTTATATTTAATTATATGTATTTTAATATATGTGGACATATATACATATAATCATATATAATTTTATATTGTACATAAATATGATAATTATATAGGATTATATAATATTATATATGTAATTATATATAATTATATATTATTTTAATATATATGATGGACATATTTGATATATATAATTCTACGTAATTATATATAAAAAATTTTTTCCCGGGATACAACCTGTGATTAATTAGTCTGAGAAGGGTTAAGAAATCTTTATTATCTTAAAATTTAATTTTACATGAAACAAGAGAAATAGTGAAATCAGAAAGAGAGAGAGTACAAACAATATATAAATAAATATATATATATATATTACATAATTTATTAAATAATAAATTTTATTATTTTCTATTAATTTCTCAAGTTTCTAAATCCAAGTCTATTTAATTGTGCGACAGTTCATCAATTTTTCGTTAGCCAGGTAATACTTGACGTCAAAATATTTAACTTTCTGACGATTAATTCCCCAGTAACAACGTAATAATCACTCTGCAGTGGGTCTTAAATTTGCACAAGTGGTTAACACGCCCGAATTAATATATCCACAAATTAATACGCGTAATGGCCGTCCATTTAAACGCGCGCAGTAGTTATTTAAATCATTTACGATTCCCTATCGGCGCGGTCGGGCACGTCTTTGAAAGCGTCCGGGCGTCTTTAAAAAGCGTCCAGGTAAATGCTCAATTGAACTTTATTGATTATAGACACGGTTTTTATCGCGATACACACGTCGAACTTCGATCCACGATTCCTTTTGTCGACGAGGCGGAAGATTATCAGCCTCCGCGCGCGCACATGTTGCAGTGTTGCAACGTAGCAGAAAGAAACGCCTTCGGTATCATCGCCGTTGCCTGTCGTCGCAGATAACCCGTGGCGCAGATAACCGAAGCGACGCGGTAATTTTCCCGTATATTGTCACATTTATTCCGTCGGCAAGGGAAACGTCGCGAAATCGCGATGCCAGTCGCCTCCAGGAGGATCGCAGATCTACTCTGCGATGTCGCGTTTCCGTCGTGAGTGACAGTGAACGCATCCGGGATAACGTCGTGCGGTAGAGAGCCGGAGGATTAATATCTTAGAAACAGGTAATTCATTTGTAGGCGTGAGAAACGTTGTCAGACGGTTGTTAGACGGAGGAAGCGAGAAGAGACACTAGCCGTTATTTAATATCGTGTTGCAAGGTTTTCCTCATAAATTGTAAATTAAATAACTCAATTTTCATTGTGATTAATAACTTGCTTTGTATTTGCACTTCACTTGCCTTCTAGGAAAAATAACGAATCAGTTAATTTTAACCAGCTTTTGTGGGAGACGGTCCTCATAACGAGAGAGTTCAATACTGTTACTCTTGACGATAATTTTAAATTCCTCGAGTATTGTGCAAAATCGAGAAATGCAGCGAGAAATGTTTTTAGAATCGTATAGCAGTTATATAAATTTCACCCTTTTATGGCAAATCTATTTTTTTATTTTAACAAGAGAAGAAACGACATAAATTGTGATGAAAGATCATAAATTAAAAGAGAAACGCATTAAATTTATTAAATATTATAATTTATTACTAAACACAATCTTGTAATAATTATAATTTAGTGTCTCGTAGTTTTTTTAAGGATGTATCAGACATACAGTAAAATAAATCAAATTTGGAAATATGTTAATATTAATACCTCAAATAAATTATGTATATATGAAAGTTGTGTGAATAAGATTATGTTTTTATTTAATAATATATTTTATAGTTTATTTATTCTATTTGTTATTAAAAATTAAATTATTTTTTACAACGTTAAGAAAAATTTCAATTTTTTGTGTAAGTATTCAAGATGATTTATACAAAGTATTATTGTGATTGTCTGTTTAGTTATTTTGTAAAATTTTTGTAAATAAATCAATAAATTTTATTTTACAGAACTAATTTCTACATCGCAATGAAACTTTACATAAATTATTTTGAATATTTAAAGTATTTAAATAAAAAATTCAGACTTTTTTTTATTATTTCTTATTTCATTATTAGTCTTATATTTTTATTAGAGTACTATTGTCTACTTCTTATTGAAATAACTTTTTATCCAGATAGAAAATCGCCACCAATTTTTTTCTACTTCTTTCAAATGCAATATAAAACAATCTGTAATTTCTCATAATTTTCTTAATGTTATAAGAAATGTTTTATACATCTTTAAAAAACTATGAGCTTTTATGTGTGATGTGGTTTGTTAAAGACATATTTGCGGTTTCAAAATAATCATATATTTTGTTACAAGATAATGACTCCTAAAATAAAACGCGTATCTAATCGCGAGCTACTTGTTCTATGTGTTCGTGTAAATGCTATAAGACGCATCGTTTAAAGTAGGTCGTCTAAGTATAATTCATTGTTTTCAAAGATGTTAAACATGTTGCGGATAACACATTCGCGGAGTCGAGTTGCATGCAGCAACTGTTTCTCCGATCTCGGTTACGTAATACGCTTTTACGGTTTAATTGTTTTCCGATTTCGATGAAAAAATTTGAAAATCGCAACTATGCTTAAACAAGATCCAAGTACTGCCCCAGTGAATTTTTCCTTTTGATTTTATCCAGCCACTTTATTATTTTATCGTATACATCAATCTTACTTTTTTCTTCCGCGTTTCACAAGAATTATCCAATATGATAGGTCATTAATCTTTATTTTGCAAGAATCTGAATATGTAAATCTCTAAAAGATGAGTGAGAATGTAAAATTTATCTTTATCCATTATAATAAGTTTATTAAGATTCGTCTGAAATCACAAGATTTATTTAAAATATTACAGTTTTTACTATGGTCGGCAATTTTTTCGTTGAATGATCAATGAGCAATCCTTACGAAAAAAAACTACAAGAATACGAAAAATTATTGGTATACTACTGAGGTTCTTTATTTAATAATATATCAGCAATTTTTCGTATTCTTGTAGGTTTTTCCGTATGGGAAGCTGCATGGAGAAACTCCTTATCAATAGCAATTTTAAAGATATTGATCGAGCGTTCCATTTCAATCCGTGGTCATAAGATGACGCTGTACCTGCGAATAACAAGATCGATCGTTATTTCAGATTATATCACGTACGGCTTTTAGGTAGAGTCGGAAAATTCAATCGTGTCAGAAAGTTAAGGCGGGATGGATAACTGTCAGGAAAAATTCTCGAGGAAAGTCGTGTCTCATGCAATATGCAATTACGGATAATGTTGAATAAAACACGTGCTTTGTTCCACAAAGGAAGGGGAGGAAAAAAAAGACGATAATCCAGTAAACTGCCGTGTTTATTGCCTCTTAACTGTAACTTGCTTTCGAAGTTAGTTCTAAGCTAAACTAGAAAGTGTGACGTATATATTAGCGAGATACATGCGGCACCTACACGTGTCGCAAGACGTTGCCGCGCGCTACGAAAGTAGAAGAAAAAAAGCCGAGTCCATTGCGAGGCTTGCAATAATTTAGTAATCGGATCTGAGGTACTCGTATTAAATTACTTGTGTGTCGCAATCGACTCGACAAGCGGGACTTTATACTACTGTTACAACAAAATCGCGAATATTGCGCCAAATATCACTGATTTAATAATATTAAAAAGCATTTCTACAAACTCTTGATTTCTGCATGTTTTAGGGATTATAATACTCTATAAAGAAATAAAGTTTTGTATTCAAAAAATGCGTAGGAAATTAAAGAAATAAAACATTTAATTCTTTTAAATAATAACGCAATATTATTTAGATTAGATTACTTTTGACAGAAAATTATTTCAACATTTCTGCTTTTCAAAAAGCAGAAACATTCGCTAGTATAATTGTGCAAAGGCATTCCTTTTTACAATGCCATCACTGCTCCTATAACGAAAATGAACGAAACGTTTTTATTGTATAATTTTATAAAATATGTATCGATATAAAGATAATGCCACGTGCGGTGGTTACATAAAATATCCATCATAATTTATGGAAAGAAGTTCTTTCGCGAATCCTCAATTAAAAGTAAATGATATTAATTATTAATATCATTTACTCAATATTAATTTTTATATTGGCTACATGAAGAATGCAAAACTTGAGAGGTGAAAAATATTCTGTTTCTCTCACTTCAGTATACATAGAGTTTACCATTATTTTATAAAATTGTCTATTATAATTATCTTATCTTTATTTCAATTAATGAAATTTACTTTATTTTTATTTATATATATTAGAATTACACATGTTATCTCCATCTTTATCTGAGATAAAAAAAATGTTATCTTTTTCAAGTTATCTAAGTCTCTACGCAATATATTAGAAGGAATATTAGATATTGTGAATAAGAAATAAAATTTTAGAATCAGTTTCTTCAATGAATATTTAATGTAACGTGCAATGGATATTAATAAGTTAACACGTGAAATATAACTTATTATTTACCTATAGTGTTTATTGAAGAAACTGATTTTAAAACTCACTCTTATTTCTAATATCATTCTTCCATTGTGCGCAGGGTCTAAGTTTATGTGAATAATGAGATTTATAAATAAAAATATATTGTTTCCACATCTTAAATTGTTTTGTTGAAGACCATTGTCTTAAAATTATCTAGATAAAACAATATATAAACTCATGCAAAATCTTTAAAATCATTTTATCTCATCTAACATACATTTACATTAAAGTTATCTTATTCTTTTTTTTCTTTTAGATACATTTAAAATTAATCATCTTTAACTTAGATATAATTTTAAGCTATCCAAGCGTTACACTGCATACACGTAATACCTAGTATGGTATTTAAAAATTAGTAGTTATCTTGCAATTGATATCATTGCACGTGTGTAAACACTTCTCGGTGAGAAAAGTGTCGATTTTTTTACCACGTGGCGGGGTATCGACACCGATTCCCACTTCTCAGCCACCTGCTCCGGCGGCGCGTGAATAAAGACGGTGCACAGCATGCAGGTGCGTAGGAGACAACGCGCACACGAGATAGGTGCTCGTATGTACAACACAAACAAGCGTCGCGTCGCTCGGCGAGTTAGGACGAAGGCGGTATAGGGAAGCGTATCGAGCGACGCCGACGGCGGTGGCGGCGGCGGC
>QKQZ01044170.1:0-31861 GCA_003595255.1 Solenopsis fugax | reverse complement strand
AAACTTTTTGACTCGAACTTTTTTATATACTTGGCGTCGCGACGCTACCGCATCGCTTGATATGTATATAGGTATATAAATAAATATAAATATAATTACAAAAAATATATATATATATACTAGTATTACAAAGAGCTCTCCATATTTTTATAGGGTATTTGCAAAACGTTTTATATGAAAATACGTAGAATATTCTATGAAATCGTATAAAATATTCTATATTCATAAAATGTTTATAGTTGTGTCATTTTATACTATTAACACTATTAATATTTGACTGCATTTTTCATACATTCTATAGAATATTCGGATATTTTTAATAAATATTCATAGAATATTCATACAGTCAGCAGAAAAAGCAGCTTTGCAATTGCTTTGTAAGATTCTGTGATACGACTGGTTCTTGTTCCTGCCGGATTTGAATGTGTAAACCAATTAAGTATATTGAAGAATCTAACAAAGTATGAAAAACTGCTTTTCCTGCTGAAGACTGCCAATATTTGTGTGCCATCTGGAAATTGTTGCCAAATTCACATTAGCAAGCCGCGAACATATGAGTGCGCGCGAGACGAAGACCTCCTACAACAAAATTGACACGTCAACTCCGTTTTTCGAATAGAGATATATACAAAATTGTAAGATTAAGTAAGCTTCACGGCGGTAATGAAGACGAGAGGGCGATAATGAGCTTCGCACGGTCGACGGTCGTTTTCAATATCGCAAAAAATCAAAGTAATAAAGGTTATATCCTGGTGAACGAGGCCTTCGCGCGAGAATGTCTACTGATCTGCTACCGGAATCGGTGAATTTGTTCCTTGACGACTTCGAGACCAGTCTCTGCCTGCCCATCCTCATAGTCATAGTGCTTTGCACCGCTCAGTTCGTATTTAATCATGCTTTTGGTGTCGGATACATGATCTATCAAAGCGTAAAGAAGCCGGTGACGGAAGATAAAGAGGAGCAAGAAAAAATTAACATGATGGGAAAACTGAAAGGTCTTATGTCAAGCATATATACCCCACATGCCTTTCAAAATAGCACGTAATATGTAATTGTTGCATATTCGAGATCTACTTCGTTCCTATAGGGTAGGCCTATTCTGTAGCTCTTATAGGGATCTTACATGGTCAATAATACTGATCATTCATATTGAATCAATAATGCATCAATATTTTTACAACCTAAGGTTATTTCTGCAATTATTCATGATTGTGGAACTACATTGGCAGAAATACTAATGCGTCCTCTTCACAATCGTTATTAGTGTCAATATCCCTATCACAGAGTAATATTAATGCTTTAGAATAAAAAATTTGGATCATTAATACTATGAATCCATCAATATTAATCAGCAGTCATAGTCTATAACTCGATAAGATAGTATCGTTACACTGTCATTGAGTAGGATTTTTATTATATATAGGACTCTAGTATAATAATCGCATCTATCAAAAATTTAATTTATTAAGCATTATTTACTATTACATGTTTAAGATATAAATTAATCAATAGAAATTTTATACTGTCTACTACTATACAAAATTTTTTTTAATAAAATATTTTTCTATTAAAAAAAACTTTTAGAAACTTTAATTGCATTTTTGCTGAATATCAAAAGAGATGGAATATATGACCATTCATGAATGGAACAATCAAGCTGAACAAAGAGTACAAGACTTAGGCATTTGTATTTTGGTATTCTCCATTCTTCTCCACTAATTTTCTACACTTATGTATCACGAAATAATCACTAAGCCTTTTACACTACAGAGAGAGTAATCATTTTACGTAGGTTGTACATCACTACGCTACTCAACATTGACAAATTGATTCACCTCAGAATGGTTTCATTAATATTAACAATATTTCTTAAATCTCGTAAAATAAAATGTATATTAGAGCCCAAAACCTTTTCACAAACACTATCAGGTACCAGTGACCCGATTAGGCTAGAAAAAGCAGCGAAAAGATGTTAAACCGAAGAGTTAACCGTACACGATCAATAATATTGTCAGTATTTGCTGTACTGATAGTATTATTGACCGTGTAACGACAATTTGGTATGGATACATTGTCGTTGCGTAGCTTTTTACCATACATAATATCTGCGCAACAGATACCGAACTGTCGTTAAGAATTACAGATTAGGTTTACTGGCTCGTTAAATCCTCATGAATATTTAAGAAGAAAATGTCTCATTTACAATTAGATGGTCTTCCATCTCTCTAAATTTTTTGAAGTGAAAAATCACTCAAAAATTACTCAATTTTCACTCTTTTTAAAGTGATGTTTCACAAGATTTGAGAGTGATTACAGAGATTCTAAGTACTTGTAACTTTAAGTGATCGAAGTGTTGTTGCCGTCATACTAATTCGCAATTTTTACGTAACGCAGGAGTTAATTAACACAAATCTCTGTTCTAAATCCGCCAGGCATGCTGACCACCCTGGGCATCGGAAAAGCCGATACGGCGGCTCCGATTAGAAATCCTCCAGAGCACAACACTCGTGAGGAGGAGTGGGATTATTGTGAAGAGGACATTGAATGAGATAACAGAACGCTTCTGTATACTACTACTACAATATAAGTGCACAGCAAATAAATAGAAATCTTTTCCTCATCACTGTCGCATGTACAATAAATTCCGAGTAATCACGTAGAGAATAGAGCTCGAAGATATAAAAAGAGATGTCCACTTTAAGATCCTAACGCTCACTTTGTTCACGATCATTAAAATCGATAAAATAGACGAACGGTGCGATATTTTCGTGTACGACGTCGCGTACGCTCGACTCCGATAAGAAGGCGACGTCGTCTAAGGTCCAAGTTTTGAAGTGCGCGCAGCGCGGTAGGGAGGCAGAGGAGACCCCGGTCGAAGACACGAGAATGGGTCAAGGCTGCCAGCTCGAAGCTCCCTCAGCTTCCACGTATACCGCGAATGAAGCTTAATTAAGTCCACTTGAAAGTTAACTACCGAAAGCGAAAAACTGTCGGGCTACTGTACCCCACTCCCAACACTCTTGACACTTCACCGTGCCAGTTTCACTCTCCGAAAAGATAGCGGGGAGTCTTGGATGCGATGTCGATCGATTGTTCTCGCGCTATCGTAAAATAACAAAAAAAAATGATACTATCTATTTCATTAAGACTACTCCATTCATATGACGTCTAAATTTTCTCGACGGCGCCAATCCGAGACGAGGCCAACGGCTAGCGGTGTTTTGTACCGCGCGGCCTTGCAATTACACTCGGAAATATGCGAAAACGTCACGTGTGAAATATCACTTTGTTGTTGAAAAACGATTTGCCGTGCATTCGGGCACGACGTCCTCGAAAAATTGTGTTTACGCGTCCGACGTGATTGTTGTTATTATTACTCGGACGCGATTTACATGTTCAACAATGAGCTACGTACGGGCAAGTGTATCATAGCTCATAGCGAAACGCGCGTGTGCGTAGGATCACGTGGGCTGCTAATTCTTGGGATTCTTTCGAGGTCAAAGCACGCATGTTATATTTGTACTACTGACTTTCTAGCGGATCGAGGAAGGAGAACATTTGCCAATAAGTCTTTTGGCAATAACATGTTATTCTAACATGTGCCCCAAGATATACTGTTCCTTTCGAGTAACTGATAAGAGTGCGAAAAAGAAAGCAGCGCGCGCACAAAAATAGTTTCGGATTTCGACATAAATTATAAAAAGCTAACTACTTAAATGAAACAAAGAGCAATAAAAGATAAAACTTGAGCGTAAGAAGAAGAACAAAAAATATATATCTCTCTTTATAGAGGAAGGACGGCGGTCGTGAAATATATCTGGGGTGATGGAATATCTCATGATATCTCATAGAATTCGCGTTGAATTTTAAGAGCAACCGTTAAAATTACTTCGTTAGAGTCTATTTAGACATTATAGGATGGTTACTGGTCATTAGCGTTCACTGTGTTTTTAATATAAGCTGAATTTCAGTTTGCAGATGACAGAAATTTTTACAGGTATATACTCTGCGTAATTTTGAAAGATATGTTGTATGTTAATTTTATAACTTTAGTTTAACTTAAAGACCTTGAACGTAATTTTCAAATAATTTTATTGAATTTAATGTGTATGAATTCGACAAATAAATATATCATATTATATGGGCTGTGGTTGTGGAATATGGTTGACCGCCATGAGCATCTTGCAACTTTACAATTAATCTCATTGTAAACGTATAATGTTTATAGAAGCAAAGAAATTATTTTAAAAAGTTTTAAGTTTATTTTAAAAAATTTTAAGCCAAAAAAATTATTTTAAAAAATATTTTTTAATAAAATATATTTTATGAAATGTTCGTAAAATCTTGTTTTGTGGCACCTTTTTTGTATGTAAAATCTACGAAAGATCATTAATTTATGTTTTATTTTATAAATAAAAGTGCTTTTCATGATGTTTGTTGTTAATATTCCACGATTTCCCCTAATGTAAATTATGTTCGTTCTATATACCTAATAAACTTCTACCTATAGGGTGATTGGTAGAACTCTATGGCTAATAAACTAGCGTTGGTTAGAATTGTGTCGCGTTAATAATTACTGAGTTATTGTCAAAAAACAAAATGGTATTTCACAACCTCCTCCTTTCATCTATATGTGTGAGTCTGTGTACATTACAATTTTTTAAAGATATTATTTATATTTTTTAATAAAAAGTATACGTAGTTAATAAAATATATTATATATTATACATAAGTTTTTTTTTCTTCTTACGTTTATGTTTATCTCATATATGTACATGTATATGTGATTCCTAAGTATAAAAAATTTAAGGGGATATTGCTTGGCTTTTTATGAAGAAAAAGTTTTATAAATATATATTCTAAACTATTTTATTATAAAACAAAGTGTCGAAGTTAAGAAAAGAAATATGAAAATTTTGAAAATCTAGAAAACGCTTGAAAATATTTTAATCAAGTTTGTGCTTATATTTGATATTAAAAATCATTTTCCAATACTAATGAAAGATTTTTAAATCCACCATAGGCGTTCGTATACGTGATATACGAATTGAGTTAATATAGAGTATTGAGTTTTCGAAATTAAAGAATGGTAAGTCACTAATTTTATTTTCAAGAGAAATTTAACAATTTTTTAAAAATCCTGAACTCAAATTCTACAAAAACTGCTTCTTGTATTCCTTTTCTTTTTTTTTCTTGAAAAAAAACCAGTGGCATATAATTCTTTAATTTCACAAATAATTAATAGGATTAACCATACGAACGCCTCTGGTGGATCTATTAAGAATGTTTCATTGGTATTAGAAAATAGTTCTTGATTCTACTTAGTCTCTTATCAAAGACATGGTGACCTCTCAGCATATTTTTGTGGCGTGTGTCTATGTGCGGTTTTTATAATTTACACAGATGTAAGAGACTTACAGTTTAAACGCTGATTCCGAACGATCTAATTAGAGGGGTTCTCATGATAAGATAATACTTTCGGTGGATTGCCATTGCCTTCAAGAAGTAGCGATCGAATAAAATCAGATGTTTCTGATCCAATTTGAACTCGGATCTTCGGCATAGAGAGCAGATACACAACTCTCTGCGCCACGATCGTTTCAAATATCATACCAAATTTGATTAAAACTGGTCTTTAAGCATTTTCTAGATTTTCGAAATTTTTATATTTCTTTATTCAACCTTGGGCATCCTGTATTTTGAAAAACAAAGCACTTTAGAACATATGTTTAGGCGTAGCACCTCTTCCTCATAAAACAAGTGAAGAAATATTATCTCAAATTTTTTTATACTTACTTAGAAATCACTCTATACGAGTATATATTGAATAATAAAATATTTACATTAAAAAATAAAACATTTATATCTTGGATCTGAAGAAAATACAAAGTTATATACAGAGGAGATAACATGTATCTTGCTACTTGACCCGCAATACTCGTATCGACAGTCGAGTAATTCCGAAGGACGAATGCTTAAAACGTCCGATTGAATTAGATTAAAAAATCGATACAGTCAAATTGCCTTTTAACTTCGTAAATCAGGTTCTTATCTGATAAATTCTCTTTTCTTATTTTTCCCTTTGTTTAACGCGTCGATAAAATATAAGCAGTTTATCGATGAAAAAAAGAAACGATTCTCTCCTTGACTCAAATCTCAGACTATATTCCTAAACGATAGAAAACGATTCTATATTTATGGTACATATAATTTATGCAGACTGAGTCACACAAACCGAACGAGTTTCTTTTGACGATTAAAAATAGGCGAAAATTACAATTGGTCGTAATATCGAAAGGAAAAATATTATAGAAGTCGGAGGAGCCTCTTACATATTTTCTCTTTTTAATTCAAAAAAATCTATACTTTCTTTTTATATTTCTCTTTTTTTGAAAATATTGAATAAATCAATATACACGTAATAATCAGTACAACAATCAACAGTACAATTAATAATATACATTATATAATTAATACTAGAAGAGAAGGTGGTATGGGCTGTGAATTATTAGAATTCGTTATTAGGTGACGAATTGCTAATAATTACTTATGGAATCATTTGTTTAGTAGTCTGCCGTTATGCAGTGGCGCTAATATGCCAATACACAATAGCTGACAATTGTTATAAGGCACTTTTACTTTTCAGCATTTTGAAATTTTTTAACATTTAATTCCCTCATATTTCCTCATTATTTTGAAACTTGAGCATATTATCACGCGAATGTATGGACACTTAAGTGTTTTTTTTTTTTTATTATTTAACGTTTTATTCAGCTGTACACATTTGGAATTATGTAAAGTTATTCAATAACATAGCATTTTATTAATGTGACCATAAAAGTGTGCTGGTAATATAGGCACTAATCGAGATTTTCATATCGAAATAATTCTTCAATAAATAGATTGTCACTCTACAAGACTGCGTTCAGAACCATTAGAGATATCACTTTATCTTGTTCAGTATTAAATAACATATAAAATGATATCTCTAATGTTTCTGTACGCAGAAAAATTCTAAATCATGGAAAATGTAAATATATAATTTTGTAACAAAATATTGTATCTTTTTTAAATAAAACCAATTTTTGAATTTATTTTTGTGATGGCCCATATTAACCCTGTTCCTCTTCGACTCATTATGCAGTGTTATTACATTTTTATGAATCATGTCTTGAGTAATATGTATTTCATAACTTTGAATCTAGAATCTATTAAACAACATTTTGATGGATATAATCAAGTCAAGTTTCAATATAAAATGATTGATTATTAATAAAGTTATTGAATAAAATGTAAATGGATGCCCATAATATTTGCACTTTCTCTTCTAATGATTTTTAATTAGCATATAAAAATTATGTTTAATAATTACGCAAAAAATTTGGCTATTCCCCGGATTAATCTAACAAGCTCCTTGCATTGCGCGATTTAAACGATTCCACATGACTGTCGTAAAAATGTGACCTCTCTCTGTAAATGCTACATTATTATTTAATATTAAGTGGTTATTTGTCCATTCCTGATAATATTATATGAATGTTATATGAGAAATAAATAATATTATTTACTGCAATATTTTAAATTATCGGGAATTATAATTTTTATAAAGCTTATGAATATGCATATTCACATTAATTTTTTAACAAAAATAACATTTTCATAATGTTCCACGGATATTGAAATAATATACCATAAATATTATATAAAAACAGACACATAACTTTCCTACAATATTTCCATAATATTAAAATACTATTAAAAATATTGAATAATATTCTCGGAATATTATTTTGATATTATTTTAATGTTTAATAATATTCGCATAATATTCTAGGAATATTGTAGCGCTTATAAGGGTGCTGCTCGGTAAAAATCAATTTGGCGTACGGCGGGAAATGGAACGTAATACTTCTAATAGAAATACAGGTATATACTCACACATTCTGATCGATATACTTATGTGCATACTCCCATGATTGTTACATTACGACCCTTGACCTATATTCGCGTTATGCTACAGACACACCGCGGAAGATCTCTCCACGAGATAGGATAAAGGAGACGCGCAATTCACGGCGGAGGATAACAATCGAATTTTTCACCTCGCCCGTAACGCGCCTGCAGATCCTGCCACGCCCCGCATTCATACCTGCGGGTATCGCCAGGTAGTTACGCGTTAATTCGCGCGAAAGTTAAAACGTTAAAACGCCCGGCCGCGCCGCGCGAAAAGTGCCGCCGGGAAGTGTCTCGGAGTGGAGACGAGAGGCGCTCCTCCTCGCAGCCGTGATGAAAGTCGAACAATAGCCGACGGGCGCGTGGGCGGGCATTAGCTACGAAGCGGAGTCAAACGAGTCGACGAGTGGTTCCGTTATCCGCGTGATTTACGAGCGCGCGCGCGCCGCGGAAAAGGAGAGAAGGAAAATAAAAAGAAAAGAAATAGAAAAGTGCGTCGCGCCTTCCCGATTCGTACGTACGCGCCGAGATACCGATTAACTAACCGCGGTGGTCGACCACGCAACACCGGACGGACGGATAGCCGGCAATCGTTACGATCCGTGAAAGCGAGCCATGCCGTATCGTACGATCGATGGGATCGCGTTTATATGCGCGACGGCGTACGCGGGGAAAATGTGTGTATGTACGCTCTTGCTTGCTTGCTTGCTTGCTTGCTTGCTTGCTCGCTTGCTTACTTACTTACTTACGCCGTATATAATGTAACGTATGCAAAGCGTAGGGGCGAGTAATTTATGCGCCGTACGTGTTTACGAAGCGCGTACGTGCGAACGCGCGATCGCACTGTCGTATAAATGCGAGATCGTAACTGTTAGTCTAGGAAGTTTGAGAGAGGTCCTTGAGAGAGGCACAATGAGAGGACGAGAGGATCGCCGGTTATCTCGTGACGATCTTTCATGTTTTGCCTTTTTTTACGAATTAATAATAATAATATTAGATATAGGCTACCGAGACGCGGTAGCTCGGTGCCGTCTTCGCGCACACACGCACACACACGCACACACACGCACACACATGCACACACACGCACGCACGCACACAAGAGCAGAAATATCAATTATAATATATCAAGCAATAGTAAATATTAATTATTAAAATCCAGGGTTGGATAAATTAATATTTCTTTAAATTCAAAGGCACAATTTAGTGGCTTATAAAACCAATTTAATCACATTAAAATTAAATTAACTTGAGTTACTTAAATTAAAAGTTAACTTTAAAAAATATTATTTATATTAATTTTTTTAAGTGAGATTATTCAAAACAATTACGATATGGATCATCAAATAACTTTAATTTTATTTATAAATTAAGTTTATATTAAATTAACAAAGAGATATTGTTTTTTATTTGAGAATGTATTTCTTTCTTTTACGTAAACAGATTTTTTACTTAGAAAAAAAGTTAACAAGTTAAAGTTTATGTGTTTTAACAATAATCAGTTGTGAAGTTAAAAATAAACTCATTAATATTTAACTAAGTCAAGTTAAAAGTTATTTACTTTTTAACTAGTTGCTATTCAAAGCTGTTAAAATCAAACTAGACCGATATGCAAAATACAAATATGGGAGCCTTGCATAAATTCTTTGCAATGTTTTAAAATCTTTATTAGCATCATTATTATTAAATTGATTATCAATTCAATTTATGACCTTATTGATATTATTTCAGTTTAAAATTACGTTAAAATTATGATCGACAAATAATTGACGCGCACTTTACACAACTAGAAAAAGTATGTATTATAAAATTCATGCAAAAAATATTCTTAGGCATCAAGATTCGCTTTGGCCGAAAAAGTCTCATTTCTCTCTTATTTATTAAATTATTCAATCATCATAGAGAAAGAATGGCATGACTTTTTGCCAACCTAATGTATAAAATATTTACAATACTTTAAATTAATAATTAAATAATTTTTTAATTGAAATAATTAAAGAATTAAATTAGTAATAATCAGTAGTTTAAGTTTTGTAGTTGGCTGTTCAATTTAAATGACTGATCCAGTAAATCTAAGAAAATCTAGGAACAGATTCGAATTTCCTTGTAAGCACACAATATTTAGTATTAAATAATATTCCTGAAATATTATTAAATATTAATAATAAGCGATTTTATATATCCTCCTGATAATATTATATGAATATTATATGAAAAATAAATATTATATTATTCACTTCAATATTTTAAATTATCGGAAATATTATAACTTCCAAATGAAATAATTATAATAATTATAAAGTTTATGAATGTTTTATGCATAATAATTTACATTAATTTTTGAACAAAAATAACATTCGTAGAACATTTGCATAATATTCCACGGATATTAAAATAATATTAATACCTGCACGAATATTATATAAAGCGGACATATAACATTAATACAATATTTCTATAATATTAGAAAATATTATATTCTCGGAATATTATTTTAATATTATTTTAATTTTTAATAATAATCATATAATATTCTAGAAGTATTATAGCGCTTATAGGGTCGATTCATATTCGCGAATCAAAGAGATTCGATTCAATTCGACCTCACGAGTGCTTGATTCGCACACCTCTAGTCATATTCTTCAGCAACTTTGCAGCTACCGTTGCACAACGGCGAGTTATACGATTTGTCTTCGGGTCCGCGGGAAAACCCCGGTCTGTATTCAAACAGGCCTGATACTCCCGCATAACTCCGCAATAAGGTCAGGCAGTATAGTGTAACAAGAGCATTCTTGTGAGGCTTCGAATTCGCAATATGTAAGCGGCCGTAAGCCAGTTTCGAGTCACCCGATCCGCAGTATAATGCTTCTTCCATCCGACGCTTTCCTCTTTTCCTCGCGCTTCTCCTTCTCCTCCTTTTTCCTCCTCCCTTTGATCGCGCGCGCGGCAACGGGGAGGAAGCGCAAAATAATATTACGATCGCACGGATGTGGACTATGATTTCTTTTTTTCGTCGATGTCACCGGTCAATTAACTTTCAACCGCTGTGTAACCAGCGTTCGATAATGACTTGACGCGGACATTGAGGAAGTATGAATTACACACCTCGTCAACGTCGACGGATTTCACCGGGCGGTCGTCGACCCGACGGACGCCAGTGATCGCTGTTCGATTGTTCGATCATATTTGACAAATACTAAACAGGCCTCCTTCCCGTGCAACAGATGACCGCGGCGAGTTCTCGCGCAATCAACGAGCGTCGTTGCAGGTCTTATCGCCGCGGGCGATGATCCTCTTACGTCACCTATCCGATTTTGCAATGGGTGTGCACGTATTATAATCTGTTGTGAATAAATGCTGGAATGAAAGTGTTGCGTAAACGGGATTTGGCAATCGATGAAGACCCTCGTGGCTGATCTGATGATCAACGCGTCTTACGATAAGAACGCGATAATGCAATACTATGGGCGGAAAGAGCGGTTTCGTTAGAAAATCGAAAAATTTAGCTGAATACAGATCTAAAAATAATTTTTTGTTAGACCATAAAATAATTATGTAAGATGCCCAAGCTAATTGTTAGAACGTCAAAACTATTTGCAGCAATATTATTATATTTGAACATCTTACATAATTATTTTGATGGCCCAATATAAAATTATTTTCCGATATGTATTTACACTGAAAAAAAAATTTTTATGTTTAAGTAAATATATTTATTTTAACATTATTTCCTTGATTAAAAAAAATATTTTTCCTAAGTTTCAAAATAAATTATTTTATACCAGTTAATAATATTTATTTAAATCAAGAAAATGATATTAAAATAAATATATTTACTTAAATAGAAAAAATTTTTTTCAGTGTAGTTAAATTTTTAGATGCTAAAGTAAAATTATTCTTTCCGTGTATGAATGTGTATATAGCAACTGAATAATCTTCCAATTTTACTTGCAGCTTGAGTGACTTTACTATGGCGAACGATTTATTCGAATTTTCAGATAAATTTAAATTTTCCTATAAGTACACGGAAAGAACAATTTTGTTCAAATACAGATCTAAAAATAATTATGTTGAACCATTTAAAAAATTATTTTGGACACTTAAACTGATTGCTAGAATGTCAAAACTTTTTATAGTAGTATTATCATGCTTGCATGTCCTACATAATTATTTTAATAGTCCAACATGAAATTATTTTCTGATATGTAGCTAAATTTTTAGATATTAAAGTAAAATTGTTCTTTTCGTATATCGTGTGTTATAAAGAGTTATGCACAGATTGTCTATTGCTCAACACTCTTATTTGGATTATCATATTTAAATATTACATTCAAACTCGATTTCCACGATTTCTTCTCTTATTGCTAAGACAAGTGTTATGTGATTTCCCATATATTTGCAATTCTTCGAATTGTATTTGTACGAATTCATATTTCACTGTTTATTCTGCATCGTAAAAAAATGATAATAAAATTACTAACAAAGTTTTAATAAAGTTGTTGATTTTACTTTATCGAAATTACTTCATTATTCATAATTGACTTTTTTTAATCACTGTCCTGTAATTCATTAAAAAACTTTATCATGTATTGCTAAACACACTTGAACATCCTTCATAATTACTTTGAGAGAGAGAGGACTCAACAAAATTATTTTCAAATCTGTATTCGCCTAAATTTTTAGATATTTCAACAAAATCATTTTTTCCGTGCAAGTATTCGCATTCTGTTGAGACAAAGGTACATAAGGATTGCATATATCTGATATGATATGTTAAATACATCCACGATATTTATGCTCTTACTCCTTACGAATACACCGAAAGAACAGTTTTGCCAAAGTATATAAAAACTTCAGCAAAATCATTCTTTCCGTATACGCAAGGTACATTAAAGCCGAGATTTATCGAACATAATTCGACGTCCTGCACAAATTACATCTGTAGTATTGCATTACGCAATTCATAAGAACTAAAATACGTTCCTCAGCTTCTTTTTCTTTCTGCGCAATTATTAATCGCGCAAGGATTAACGCACTCCTCGCGAATATCCTGTCTTGGCTCCTTGCTCCTTTCTCCTCGACCACGTCTCATTGAGATCGTAAAATATAATGACATTGCGCAATGGTAACAGATTAGGAAATTCGTGTAATTAGTCTTTGAATTTAAAAAGATGATGTTTTATAAAAACAATCGTAAATTCTACGTTTTTAAAAAGAGTCATACACAGATAAAATAGTTTTTTGCTGAAGTATTTAAAAATTTAGATGGATATAGATCTGAAAATAAATTTTTATTAGACCATCCAAATAATTATATAGGGCGTTCAAGGCTAGTTGCTAGAATGTCAAAACTTTTAGCATTGCTAATCATGCTTGAACGCCATTCATAATTATTTTGATGGTGCGATAGTTACTTTCAAATCTGTATCTTGTTAAATTTTTAGATGATTCAGCAAAATTATTTTTTTCGTGTATGTAAGGAACGTTAAACCTGAGATTTACCGAACATTAATAATTCGGCGTTATAAACAAATTATATATATAGTATTGCATTACACAATTCATAAGAATTAAAATGTGTTTTTCAACTTCTTTTTTTTTCATTTCCTGCGTAATTATCAATCGCGTAAGGATCAACGCACTCCTTGCAAATGTCCTGTCTTGGCTTGCAGCTCTTTGCCTCTTTTTTCTTACTGCGTTTCGTTGCGATCGTAAAATTACATTGCGCCATGATAACACATTAGGAAATTCATGTAACATTCTTTGAATTTAAAGAGATGACGTGTTATAGAAACAGTCGAGATGTAGATTCTTATTATACACTTTTAAAAAAAGCTCTACATGTGTCTCATATTTTTCTTTGTAGAACGTCAGTAAATTAAAAAAAAATTAAAATGATGTTTCGAAGATGCCCGTGGTTTGACATGGAATGATATATGGAGAGCGATAATATATGGAAGTCAAATATATATATATATATATATATATTGTAATAAATATTCTCTCGATGTATATACTTTACATATATATGTACGCACATATACTCTATTAATCTAATACATATTATATAAGGTAACTCCGGTATATACGTATCACCGATCAAAAACTTAATTTATCAAGTTTTATTTACTGCATTTAAGGAAAAAAAAATGAACTATATCAATAAAAACTTCATACTATCTACTACTATAAAAAAAATTAGAAATACGAAATATTTATTTTCTATATTTAAAAAAAACAAACTTTAAAAAACTCTTGCATTTTTGCAGTATATCAAAAATGGTGGATTTATGGTGACTCATGAGTGGGACAATCAAAGTGGACAAAGAATGCAAGAGTTAAGCATTTACATATATTTTCATGTATTCCATCCTTTAATCTCTTTGTACATTTATGTATCATGAAATAAACCTTTACACTTCCTGCAGTGAGAGTAATCATTTTACGTAAATTGTAATATATCACTGCGCCATTCATGACATTGACAAATTGATTCAATTCGCAATGGTTTCATTAATATTACGACTGAAAAACTAAAGTTACAACACAATACTAATATAACATAAAGGCATATAAGTGGTTGCAAGCAAGTTCCACTCCTTCTATTTTTTCTGACTTTTGCGGCTTAAATACGAGAGCTGCCCTATATACAAAATTAAAAATGTTTTTCACCTATAGCTAATTTCAATATTAAACTTCCCGAATTTTGAAACAAGGCTATAAAAATATTTTCTAGAATATAAGAAATATATTGGATTCTTTCAATTACACATACATATGCATGTGTAATTTTTTTCGAAGACTATCAAACTGACATTTTATTTAATATATTCGTACATTGTTAGTCCAATTGCGTGTCACGTCGACGTATAATGTATGTGCATAAGCGGAAACTGTTTTATTATGAAAAAAAGTGAAGAGTCACGACGAATTCAATGAAGAAACGCGAAAGAAATTATGCGCTCTGAATATTAGCAGAAAGAAAAAAAAAATATATATATAGAATATATGTATATAGAATTCAAATCTACATGATAAATAATCTAATATATGTATATTCTAATATATGTATATACAAAATCAAAAATACGTTTCTCACTTTTAGCTAATTTCAATATTAGTCTTCCTAAATTTCGAAACAAGACAATATTTGCTGGAATATAAGAAATATATTGGAGTCTTTCAATTATACATATGTGTGTTTAGTTTTTTTTTCGAAGGCTATCAATATCAAACTGACATTTCATTTAATGTATTCGTACATGGATCCATCATCAGTCGAACTGCGTGTCACGTCAGAATGTAATGTACCTGCACAAGCGGAAATTGTCCTATTATGAGCGAAGATATCGACGAAGAAACGCGAGAGAAGTATAGTTATGCGCTCTGTCTTCGACGGAGAACCGGTAGTAACCGATTGCACAATCGGTCGCTGCGTACAACCTCGCAGTGAGTTATTGAATAAACTTGTCCCGCCGACGAGCGTGGCAACGGATATCGAGTCAAAGAAATAAAAAAAAAAGTTTCTAAATGCAAACCTAATCGGTCGCTCCCGACGGAGAAACACGCCGTCGTTCTAGTGTCATTCGTCGATGCAATTTGCCTCCGAGTATTTATACTGGAAGCACCGTTGAACACGCGGATCGCGTGCGGAGGACGATCTTGGCAAACATAACGTCCGCCACGATCGAAAGGCTATTCGCGTCGCGAAGTCTAACGCTCTGTTACACATTGTACATTTAAATCCGCGTTTATGATCGAAACGATTTGCGAGCAAGAGATTCGCGCACGTTTAGATGCTCCGTGACCGGAAATGTTGATCGACGCGACCGCGAGAACAACTTTTATTAACAAGATGCACGACCTGCATGTACTTTTTCATTTAACACTCGTATCAATTGTTACAGCGCCTCGACTATTTAAATAGTCGACGCGTTGTATTCGAAGAAGCTCCTCAGAGACTGCGTAAAATATGCCGAGCGTGACGAAATTCAAAGGAAAGATAACGACACGTTAAGCAATTGACTGCACGGAAAGAACAATTTTGCTGAAATACGGATCTGAAAATAATTATGTTAAATCATTCAAAAATTTATATTAGGCATTAAAGCTGATTGCTAGACTGTCAACATGTTTTGCATCACACTTGAATTTTTCTTACATAATTATTTTGATAGTCCAACAATGAAAAGTATTTTTTGATCTGTATCTAGTTATTTTAAGTTTTAAAATACTACAGTATTGTTCTTTCCACGTACTAGCATTCGATTGCTACGCGGAATGGTTTTACTAAAGTATCTGAAAATTTAGCTAGATACATTTTTTTTGAAAATAATTTTGTTGGACTATTCATTTATTATGTAGAACACTTAAATTGGTTGCTAGAATGTCAAAACTTTTTGCAGCATTGCTCATGATGCTTAGACGTCTTTTATAATTATTTTAATGGTCCAACACAATTATTTTCAGCTCTGTATCTAGCTCAATTTTTAGACTTCAGTAAAACCATTTTTTTTTTACGTGTATGTGTTAGGATAACTCCGATATACAGAGTATTAATATCTAACATATTTTTCAAAATTACGTAAAGAGTATACACCTGTAAAAATCTCTGCTACCTACAAAACTGAAATTCAGCTTTTATAAAAACACAGTGAACACTAATGACCAGTAACAATTTTCTTTGAGATTACCTCTCGCGCACCGTTTACCGCGCCTGACTCGTATATGCCGTTGTTACTTTCTGTTATATTTCTATCCTACAATGTCTAAATAACTGTAACAAAGTAATTTTAACAGTTGCTCTTAGAATTCAACGCGAATTATACGAGATATCATGGTATCTCACCACCTCACACTTATCTCATGACCCCCTTCTCTCTTCTACAGTCATTTATGTGTGAGCGCATAGATAATTTATAAATAATGCTTATAAATAAGATCTAACATAATACAATAATTTATAAAATATATTTACAACATTGCTAAAATGTCAACATTTTTTTGCAGCATTGCTCATTGTGCTTGAACGTCTTTTATAATTAATGATCCAACAAAATTATTTTCAGATCTGTATTTAATTCAATTTCTCGATACTTCAACAAAATCTTTTTTTTTCCGCGTAGGTATTACATTCTATCGAGACAAAGATAAATAAAGATTACATAAATAAAGATTACATGCATCCGATGTGATGCATGTTAAATATGACCGGTCGGTGTTGTTTATGTCCCTACTCCTTATGAATATAGATGATACATAAATATACCTAGGCGTGATAAATATCTACGCATCCCTTTTTAAAGAGATGCATCTCCGAGAGAAACCTATAGCGGTAATTTATATAATATAATTGACAAGACGCCCTGACCGTCCGCAACATTCATTACTTCATAATCGTCGTATGTAGCTTTAATCTTTATCGGCGCGAGATAGTTCAGTTTATTCATTATAGTTCGCGGCTTATCGCGTTACCAATGTAAATTATATGCTGCATTCCAGGAACTGATATTAACCGTACATTACCCGTCGTAATTCCCAATAGAAAAAAAGATCTCAATGCATGATTCAAATAAGTTTTTATACGAATTAAGAGACTTGCGGACACCGCTTACCATTGCAGCGGATGCAAATAGCCATTACAACGCTGGCATAATTCCTGGTTTAACGTATAATCGTTATAAATATCCGCCAAGTTTTCCTTCTCCGTCGCTTCTCGTTACAATAAACCAGAGTGTGCCCTGAGAATCTCGTGACCCGTATTAAACTTTGATCGTTTTGCCGTCATTGATGCTCACATAAATATCGCGTGTTCTTATACGCGAAGGAACTTTCACAAATAATTCAAGCCATTGTATATTGCGTTGTGCGTTTAATAGTTATATGAAAAAAACGGCTGCTTAAAAAACACTTTTACTGAAGTATCTAAAAATATAGCTACATAGAGGTGATATTATGGGCAGCGTAGATATGTATGAGCATATGTATTATCTCCGTTATTAAATGACGAATTGCTAGAAATTATTTATGGACTCATTTGTTTAGTAGTCGCTATGTAGTGGCGCTAATATGCCAATACACAATAGTTGACTATTGTTATAAAGCATTTATACTTTTGAGCATTTCGAAACTTTTTCAAGGTAAATTTTAGCAACTTTAATTACACATACCTCATTATTTTTAAACTTGAGCGTATTATCACACAAATGTATACACACTCGAGTGTTTTTTTGTTATGTAACTTTTTGTTTGACTATGCACATTTCGAATTATGCAAAGGTATTCAATAGCATAACATTTCATTAATGTGAGCATAAAAACATGCTGATAATGCGGGCACCATCGAGATTTTCAAACACAGAAAAATATTAGTATCAAATCAATTCATTATTTCATATATAAGCAAGAATATAAAATCTTCTTGGAAGAATTTATAATCTTAAACAAACATAATTTGGTTACATGAAAAGAACAATTTTCTTCATGTTAAGCAAATTATATAAATGATTTAATACTAATTTTTTTGTGTATCAAAATAATTCTTCAATAAATCGATTGTCACTCTATCAATTGTCTATTCTGGTCAGCGACCCATTATGCAGTGTCGTCACATTTTTATGAATCACACGTCCTAAGTAATAATTAATATTTCATAACTTTGAGTCTAGAAATAACATGATGAATATAATCATTAAATTTCAATATAAAATATTGCTTATTAAAAAAGTTACTGAATAAAATGTAAATGAGTGCCTATAATATCACCGTCTCATCTATTCTCTAAATCTTATAGAATAAATTGTCGCTATAAAAGAATCAAAATTGAGCATGAGAAATTTTTCGAGTGATTTGTCACTCTAAGAATAAAAATTCACTCCTACACATAAAGAAAAAAATGTTTTAATGGAAAAAAAACATTCTCTTAAAACTATATATTTTGATGCAAGCATTTGTTTGTTCAATTAAATAAATATATTTATTTCTAAGTAAGTAGACATATTATCTTAAGTAGATAATTTTGTAGTTTTTTTTATTTTTTACATTTAAATAATAATTTTACAAATAGGTTTGTAATAATATTGTTAATAATATTATTAAATTTAATTAAATTGTTTTCTTAGATTGAAAAATCTGATTATCTTGAATATAAAAAGTCTAACATTAAATATTTTTAAACTGCAAGAAAAAATTACTTGATTAAAAATTATTCTTTCATTTTATTTACATAAATATTTCAATTAAGAAATTTTTAACTTAACTGCAAGTAAATAAGTTATTATTTACTATTTATTTACCAAGTAAATAATTTTTTTTGTTTTATGATATTCTTTCTCTCAGTGTATAAAGTGAAAATTGAATCTATGGAATTTTCGAGTGACTTTTCACTCTATGAGATTTACAGAGTACATCTAAAAATAATTGTTTTATTGGAGTATCAAAATAATTATAAATATGAAGAATGTTCAAGCACGACGAGTATGTTGCAAAAGTTTTGACATTCTAGCAGAAATTCCAGCTTGAGCATCCTACCTATTTATTTTAATGATCTAACAAAAAAAGTTATTTTCCAGCAAAATTTTTTCAGCAAAAAAAAATATTTCCATGCAAGAGTAAAATCAGTTCTATTTTTATACAATAATACCGAGAACTGAATTTTATTTCCTACTCGGAACAGCAAACCGTAACAGAGACGTTGGAATATAACGCGGTGCCTAAAAATAAAAAAAAAATTATTGAAGTATTAATGACGTTACTCGTGCACATTACGCGGTGACTCACTCGATTCCACCTGTAAAACGTTGCTTGTTTGTAAAACAATTTTTTTACGGAAATATAGATACGCGCCTTATGCGCGATAAAACTGGTTCTTCTACGCAGCGGAAGGAATGATCGCACGCTTCGTTCTTGCTGTCGAATCGACCTGCAGCAACAGAAAGACGGTATTGCCGCAGAATATTCTGTCGGGATACACGGGTTTCCATCTGTGTCAATATATCGAATGTACATTCATAGCATATCGCTGTCTGTCTACACTGATTAACGCCGTCCAAAAAAAGAAAAAAAAATGAGATATCGCGAATGCCTTTTCTACCCAATGAATTTCTCGGAATTTTTTCAGGCGCTTTCACCCGACGATGATTAGCGAGGAGCGGCGGCGCGGCGCCACTTTTCTCGTTCTGCAAGAGTTGCTCGAAAAATATATCGTCCCGGATGATTACGTGTCATTAAATTAACATCGAATGCTACATTTTTCTCAAGCTGAAATTATCACTTTCGCGATAAGGCTCACGGTACAGTACACGCGACTTTCGGCTTACGGCGTTCTGTAACTGGCACTCCTGAACCGCGGGCAACGGGGACACTCATCGCCTGAAAACATACAGGCTGAGTCATCCGATACATTTGTACTTGAAAACTCATGCTCTATACTTTTCTTCCTCGACACACACGATACAGATGTTAGATAACTGCACTTATATCGGGAAGGCTTATGAAATTCTGTATGACTGTTACAAAGCCGCGCGGATTCGAGATAATTCGCCGAGTACCGAGCTCGCGAAGCACAAAGTAGAAAGCATTTTGTATTAATGTAAAAAACGGCTCTTGTTAAAATCTTCGTGTTGAATTTTTAACACACCCGAGTGTTAATTTAATATAATGTGAATATTTGTTTTTAATATTTTAAATTGATATTTAGTGTTTCTGACGAAATAATACAACTTATTGATGAATAAATAATGATGAAAAAATAACAAAAATAATGTAGTTTTGAAACGTAATTTCTATGATAAATGAATAAAATATACGTCATATTAATAATGTTAATTTTATAAATGTTAAGAATTAAAAATGTGCTTTCACAATTTGTTTCCAAATTGTATCAAAGTGTTACATTTTTCGTGTTGATTCTGTATAATATAATATTCGTGTTACTTTCTAACATATTCATCTTGTGTTAAATTAATACAGAAATTTGTAGTGGATCATATGGAACATGTAATATATGTATGTTAAATTCAACACACACTGAGAGAAAAAATTGTCGTGGCGACAACTATAAGAGGACAACCATACCAATTTTGTTAATATAATTATAATATATAGTTAAGCGAACTATATTATAGTTATTGCAACTAAGTTTATGGTTAAGAAAACTAATAAAAAATAGTTGTAATTGCTTTATTATATACTACAACTATTTTTTATTAGTTCTCTTAATCATTAATTTAGCTGCAATAACTATAATATAGTTCGCTCAACTATATATTATAATTATATTAACAAAATTTATATGGTTGTCCCCTTATAGTTGCCATCACTACAATTTTTTCTCTCTGTGCAAATTCCAACTATACATGAACGTGGCCCAACGAAAGGGATGGGCGCAGTGAAATATGTTTTAGCCGCAACGCCACCGCAAGATATTGCGCATACATTCTGTATATTTAGATTTAATCTACAACGTCTAAATATTGTGATTCTTTCGCCGATTGATAATTCGTAACATGTACCGTAATATTATCAGCTATTGCGATGTTACGCGAACAACAAGGTCAGAGTGATAACGCGGCTCAGTTATCGGTGCACTGAAAAAAAAGAGTTTGGCAATAGCTACTAAATGTTGTGTGAAATAATGCAATAACAATAAAGTATTTCGTTTTGATATAACGAGAAATAATTTTACTTTCCTATCTAAGTAAAAATTAACATTTATTAATTCTTAATTTTTATCTAAGTGCAACCATACTAATTGATCAGAAAACGGTTATCAAAACTTATTAAATATTACTAAATATTTAATTTATTATATTACCTTTAATTGAAATTATTTCACCAAAGCTCAGCAACTATCATCTAGGCTTGATTATTATTATCAAATTTTTTTTCAGAGTGGTTACAAGACGCGGAAGGGACATGATTCATTATGTAAGACGCATCAAGTCGAAAATATGTCAGGACCATTATCGCACTTTCGACCGTCATTGCTCGAGGTCTACGGAAGTGATTTCATCGATACGCGTGATACCATTGTCATGCAATAAACGTTAACGTGCGACTTGTCACATCGCAAGTGCGTACCCTCTCACGTGCACGGGGAATGCGTGCGATGCGGAGGGAAGCGCGCCAACCTTTTCTTTTCTTTTTCTTATTTTTCAACGTGACACGGCATTGTTGTTTTCCGACCTCGGCGAGGAAGCGACTTATTACGTAGGCAAGTGTCTCATTATGCTACACGGCGCTCTGGTTAACCTGGTAGATACAAGTGAGACGATAAACCGCGGCGCAAGTGCGCAGAAAAAAATTCTGCACGTGACGTGGGGAGCGTTCTATTCTGGACGCAGCGGCAGAAACGAAATCAATTTCGGCGATACGAGCGGTGTGGATTTACTTTATTTTTATCTCCAGCTAATCATTTCGCGGCCGGATCGAACCGGTATTCGCCGCTTCTTCTCGCAAAAGAGTGGATTCTTTTTGTGCGTTCAAATTGGGCGAACAGGAAGATGATGGAGGAGGACTGAAGGTCGCGACTGTTCGCCAGAACGTCACGAAAAAGTGTGGGGGTGTCATACACGTTCCAGAGTTTTATCGTAAATTTTTAGATTACGTCTACATGGATTATTTACGTATTTTTTGCATTCTACAATTTATACGAATCCTTCTCATGTAGACAATAGAAGCAATGTAAATTATTATAATCGGAAAATATAAAAAAATAATGAAGTTATAAAACGATTAATAACTTTTAAACGAGCGTGTGGGGATCAAACTGACCTAGGTGCACGAATAAATGAATGTTTCTCCGTTTCGCTTTTGTTTACAATTCTACCGTTCTTAATGTATTCCTTCTACACCTTGGTCTTGACTTCAGCCAAATAGCATCGATAACGCTCGAATATTTTATCTACAAACAACAGTTCTTTTATCCCTTGGGTCAATTTGATCCCTAGGTGACTACATACATAACTTTCTGCGCAATTTAATGTATTGCTTAAAAGTTTATTTTTAGTTCTCTGTTTTTTTTTAAGTTTATTTTTATTTTTTTTTTTATTTTTTCGATATAAACATATTTTATTTTGTAGATTAATAATTTTTATTTTTAATAAATAAGTGATAATAGTTAATTTCAATTATTTTTAATAATAAAAATGTTTATTAATGTTTTCAGTTTTTTTGTAATAATATGCTTTAAAAAATTAATGTGTAACGGGACAAACATTTATACTTATAAAATAATGATACTATAATATTACGTCACTTCCCAAATTATTATTGGCTTTAAACAATCACATTATTTAAGTAATACTCATATATTTTATGTTTATACTTTAACTTGAAATAAAATAATAATTAAAATTTATTTGATCATTTTAAATGCCTGTATTTATTGATTAACTTTAAAGCTATGAATTTATTGGTCAAAATGTTACGTAAAGAAATATTTTTAAAAATATAGATTTTTTAATTTCTAATGTTTGCAAATTATTATTTGATGTTTAAAATCAATTTATAATTATAAATAAAAATAAAAATTTTGTTTTATATAAAATATAAATTAAAATGTAGGTCATATTGATTCCCACGCGACTATTTACATCACAAAAAATCACACGCCCGCTTAAGGATTAATATATATCTAAATTTAGTATTGATAAAATAAAAAATATATATAATCAATAATTAATATATAAATAGATATATATAGAATCATGTATAACAAAATTAAATCTAATATAAAAGGCCAATAACAGTCAGTAATGGCACTTGTTAATGCTCAAATAATTTATGTGATTTTAAATATATTTTCTAGTTTTCTGAGCTGCGCGCCGATACTATCGGTCTTGAAACTTTTAAATTGAATCAAAAAAGTAATATCACAATATTAACCCTCCGTGGTTCAACCAGGAATTTGAAAATTTTCAATTTTGAACTATTCTGCCTCTAATTCGGACACGTACAAAAACAGTGAAAAAAGGGTCAAACAATTATGAAATCGTATTCTAGAATGTTGGAAGAATGTACCAGAATTTTTTCAAATTTTTATTATAACTAATTAATTATTTACTACAACACACTTTAGCATCAATAATATATTTTTCATCAATAATATATTTTTCGAAACTGCTCTGTGTAGATATATAGGATGGTAGGAAGGCCAATTAAGTATTCATATACAACCAAAATAATTATGAAAGCAGTGATAGTGTATCCTAAGTGCTAGGAGAGAAGAACGAAGAATCTCTCAGCAAGCTCAATTTTTTTCGTCGTCTACATTTATGTTACTATTTTTCTATAGTTATCTAACGAATGGTTATATTATATTTTCTTAGTTCATATAAATTATTTATCGTTCTTATTACAAATTTATAAAACATAGTTAAGGTGCTATTTGTCTTCAAATTTCTAGTTACTGATACGATTTTTTTCTCTGAGTATACACAGAAAAAAATTATTATCAAATCAATAACTCTATTGTTATTATTATCAAATCAATAACTATTGTTTCATATACATAAGCAAGAATATAAAATCTTCTTTGAAGAATTTATAATTTTAAACAGACATAATTTACTTACATAAAGAAAAGAATTTTCTTTATGTAAGCAAATTTTATGTCTGTTTAAGATTGTAAATTCTTCCAAGAAGATTTCATATTCTTGCTTACATATAAAATAATGAATTGTTGATACTAATTTTTTTTCTGTGTAGACACGTAATATAGATTATTTATATTACGCGTAAACGCCCAATCCTGATACGTCCGCACGAGAGCACGCTCTGCTGGGAATATAAATCCAATTACAATTTCCGGGCCACGAGCTACTGTTTATAAACTACGAGTGAAATGCGAACCAAGAGGAACGCGAGGATCCCTGCCGCAAACGTCCGAGGCCTTGAACTTTGCGAAATTTATGACCTCTCGATCCTCCATGGCAGAGTCACGTTTTATCAAACGATATCACGTTCGTCCGAGTCTTTAACCCTTGCCATCGCGAGTTAAATTGTTCATCGAGATTTATCTCGGCGGCATGTTTATCTGCTGTGCGTCACATTGAAGACCACGCGATGCAAATCGACACGCTATTATTATATTTGTTTAGAAAACATCGCGTTACGTGAATTCGCTCCTCTTGTCTGTAGATCACGAAGACGCGCGTTCTTCTCTTCTAATCTCTGCGCGAGGAAAAAAAATTCAGAATATAAATAATATTGTCTGCGATAAGGTATAAAAACAGGCGCCTGCCAGTTTGAGCGAGTTGAGTAATCTTGTCCTCTTCTCTCGTATCTTCTCTAGATATTCGCGCTGGCTGTATTAAACCTCATACTCGTAATTGATTTATTACACACACACACACACACACACATACACACACATAATCGTACGGTCGAATGTAAGCAAACATGCGTAAAAAAACTTACGTCATCCGAAAATGAGCACGATGTGCCTCGAGATAAGGGTCTCAATCGGTTAAGATTCATAGATTCGTACGAATCTCTTATTCGCGCCTCTTGTAAAAATTTCGCAACACGGCGATATGCGGTCGCGAACGCAATTCTTGACTGATCTTATCTTATCGTTGTTTGCACGATGGAAAATATTTGTGTTTTGGTGTACAAACGTGAACAAAAACGTGAATCGTGATGCGATGCAATTTGCGAGCGCGTCGGGTCAGTTATGTAATAATAATCGTACACAATTAAGAAATTTGTGTTAAATTTAACATACGTCGCATGTCTCAAACAGTCCACCTGAATTTTTGCGATAATTTAACGCAAGATGAATATATTAGAAAGTAACTCAAATGGAGAGAATTAATACAAAAAATGTAACACTTTAATACAATTTGGAAACAGATTGTGGAAGCATATTCCTTTATTATTAAAAATAAACACTCACATTAACACTTACGTTTTAAAACGTAATATTATTTTGTTATTTTTTCACTCAAAAATTATATTATTTTGACACTAAGAAATGTTAAATATCACTTTAACACAAAGTATTTTAACATTAAAACAAAAATAACGTTGTATTAAATTAATAAAAAATTCAACACAAAAATTTTAACAAAGACTAGTTTTAACATAAATACAAAATGTTTTTTTATTATAGTAGGTGAATTTTTACCCAAGTGCCAATTCTTGTTAAATTTTTGGTTAATTTTTGTTTCATTAAAGCTTAAAATAACATTTAAGAGGGTATTCTCGTTTGAAAGACTGAAAAAAATTTTTTTTTAAAAAGACAAGAACTTTTTAATTAGATTTTTTTTTACATTAACATTCTGCACACACATTGTTTTGCGGCATCATTTCTACACACATTAGGTTACGACACTTCGTTAATTTTCACTACAAATGTAAAAAAATTTTTCAATGACTCACATCTACTTTAACAACTAAAAAGTATTTGTACGATGATTCATTAAAAAAAAATTATATATAAATGTTATAACTAATAACAGTTAGTGTTCTTAGTTTTTTCAAAGGAAAGAAATTGGCAAGACAAAATTACTGAATCGTGTGTACAGAGTGTTAAAATAGTGTTCAAGTTTTATTGTAGTTTTAGTTTTACTCTAATGCCTTGCAATCTATAAAGTAGACATAAAAAAGAGTGTAAAAAAAAATTCTTATGTAAAGAGTATTAAAAAAGCTATATAGGTAAATCCAGATTTTTTTTATCTCGAATAGCGTTACGTAAGAAAAATATGAGTGATATTCCAGCATTAATCACGTTTCGTTGTTAATACCCTTTTGAACTCCGTATCACTGCCAGTTAGTCTCCCAATAAAGCCCGCAGTAATCGCTGCTGTCTCGATAGATGGTTCGTCAGCAAATTAAAAAATAAAAAAAAAAATAAAAAAAAAGCGTGAGCGCAATGAACGACAAAGTGCGCCATAAAAAGGGAAAGGAGATGGCTTGCCGCGGCGTGTTGTCGCGGCGCAATAAAGTCAAGGTTTTCCGTGTGGCGTAACGCGCGCGCGAGCAACGCGGTGCGATGTACCTTTGCGCGCAGGTTGATTGCACCCTGAGAATTCCTCCTGACACACATGCACAGGCATGCGCGCGCGCGCACACACGTTACGGATTATTTTATACGCCCGATTACGATGTTACCTCTGACCTAAAGCCCCGGCGCTTTTTCCTCGCTCGCGACGCGAAGAAAACAGGAATAGAAACTGCGTGGCCGTTTTTAAATAACGGCAGAAATAATAACCGTTCGATCTTTCGTATCTACGGAGATTGATTCTCCCGGCGACGGACGCTAATAGCGTTTCTGCGAGTCCCGTACTGAAGGGATCGCCTGCGACCTTTATCTTCCGGAATAATTTAATAAATGATGCGTCCGATACGGGGAATTGCGGCAATTAAGATACCTTTAAGAAATCGGTTGATACGACGAGGGATTAAGTTAATCCATATAAAAATATAGTCACCAAAATATAGCCGATGTAAAAGTATCCGGATGGGATCGATGCGCCGTGTCTCTTGGAAACGACTATATTTCGGGATTCGCCGAGCAGGCGGTTTCGGGTCAATCAAGTTCATTGCCTCTTTTACGCGATCCTTTGGCCAGAGCGAATGGCAATGAACAAAGATTATCAAATATCAAATTCATAGGAAGTAACGAGTTACTCACGAGTTACCGTTAGTTATTTTTTTATAATAACGTTTTGGTAATGAAGTTACAATTTTTCATAGCGGTAATTCCAGGGTTCGTTATCATTTTTGACAGATAAAAAAAACTCATTTACGTATTATATTGAATATATAGTTCGTAACTTTATACGTTTCGTAACGAATCGACTACTTTTTTTAAAGAATAAAGCATAATGGTAAAGAGTTACTTGTCAAAAGTAACTATTCCGACATTGGGTTATTATTACTATGAAAAATTGTAACGTCATTACCAAATTGTTATTATAAAAATATAAAAGTAACAGCGACTCATTACTCTTGAAAAAAAATGCGTTACTTCTTTTTTCTTATTTTATAACTATGACTGTTATCTAACCACTCATAAGAAACAGAATCATTTTTTATAGTAACGATTTGGTAATGAAGTTACAATTTTTCATAATTCCAAGGTTTATAATCACTTTTGACAAGTAAAAAAACTCGTTACCATTACGCTTTAAACATACTCATTAAAAATATAAGTCGTAACTTTATACGTTACGTAACGAGTCAACTATTATTTTCAAAGAATAAAGCATAATGGTAAAGAGTTACTCAAACATGATTATTCCAACTTTGGATTATTATTACTACTGTGAAAAATTATAACGCTATTACCAAATTATTATTATAAAAAAATAAAAGTAACGGTGACTCGTTGCTTGTAAAAAAAAAACGCGTTACTTCTTTTTTCTTTTATAACTGTGATTGCTACTTGAACACTCATAAGAAACATTTTATATATAATTTAATATAAAATAAAGTTGTAGTCAAATTTATGTACTGACAATACTGTCTATCTGGGTGACTATTAGCAGATAAGTTTGCACGCGCGTTAACATTCATACTGGAATAAATAGTTGTTTATTGTTCCGCGCAATAACGAAGCTGCCGTGTACAGGACATGTTATTTGATCGATTGCGAGTATTGTGCGCATAACTGTAACTTCGTTTTCTTATCAATGTACTTTATGTAAGATGAGTAATCGAGATAATGAACCGTTTTAATCGATAAAGCTATTATCGATATAGCTCTTGTTTTTTATCTATTTCATCAAACACATGAATGAAGAAAATACACCAAGAGAAAAGTTATGTTTAAATTGATAAAATCATTTCTTTAACTTGGTTTTTGTAAGTAAAAATAGCTTCTAGGAAAATAAAAATTTATTTGACTTCAAGAAATGACGTTATCAATTTTTTTGTAAATTAATAAATTATTTGTTTAATTAAAACAAATCATTTTTTAATTCACAGAAAGTACAGAAATAATTTAGTTGTTTTAAAAATATATTTCTTTCATTTAAAATAGATAAAAATAGATTTGCGTTACACAATCGAACTATATTTCTTTAATTCAAATAAATTTTTTTACTCGATGAAACTTTCCTCTCGCGGTATATAAATTGATAAAAAAATATGGATTAATATTAAATAATAAAAAGAGTAGTGTTATCAGAGAACATACGCATTACATAATATAATACATAATTAATTACACATGATATAAATGTTTTATATAGTGATATCATAAAAATAGTATAACAATTTTCAAATAATTTTTAACACATATGTTATAGTAGTATGAGAAAAAAATTTAATCGTTGCATGATATAAACTTTATAATTGGTTTAATTGGTAAAAGTATTTCTTTCTATAACATATAACAAATAAAACAAAACAGTGATAAATATAACAAATAATAAAATAACTAAATTTTCAATCAATTAGTCGCATACCGCAATAATTACACCAGTTTATCTGGGCACGAACTAACCTAAGCGCTCGAGCGTAAAAAGCTTCTTAATAAGCGAGCTACGCTGCGTCGTGCGGGAACGCGTGATCCTTTCTCCTTGGACGATTTTGCTTTCGTGAGTCATTCATTTTGCTGTTCACTCCTCGACACAAGCACGAGAAAGACCGCTCGGGGTGGGAGAGGAAAGAAGAAAGAGAGAAGCATTGTCAGCAAAGGTTTCAACAACCGGTTTTTGTCACCGCAACGACCAGTTATCGGTGCGACAATTATCTAATAAAATTTCGTCTTATTACTCCCTCAATACATACCGTACGACAAACATATTACGGACAATTCGCGGGCGGGCACGTGAGGAATAAACGGACGCTCGGACGAACGGGAAGGGACGGGACGCTTGGAAAGGCGACCACCGTCCACGTCATCTATTACGCAAATATTGATATCTGCCGTGTGTTCTTTGCATAATGCGATACGCATAATCCTCCATCAGTGCAAGTAGAGCGTCGCAATAGAATTCGATAATACTCGATCGATTCGCTCGCGCGACAATTTATCAGCGTTTGACACGCGACTCTCTAAACGTGCAGTTAAACCACCTCCTGCTCTCCGCTAATTAATTACCTTGCGTTACGCGACCGTTATTTATGGTTGATAGGTTCGACCGGACCCGATACCACCCGCCTCGATCTATCAGCTATTGTAACTCAGCGAACGTTATTACAGTCCGAGATTATTATTCCCGCGCGTACTATCAAAACTGACGATCGCGCACGAAAACAAATATTCTCTTTCTCTCCGTTTCGCGGGGTACGTGTCTCGTTAAAAATTTATTTGCTCGCCGACCGGCGATATTTAATCCGCCGGTCACGGAAAAATGTGTGTTTTGCTTTGCCGTTGGCAAATATCGAAGCCGAAAGTCGTTGGCGCCAGCCACGACTTTGTACGACTTTTTTGCCACGTGCAAAATAAAGCACCGCTCGCGTATGCGTCCATTTCTCGTCCTTCGCGTCGTTTCGCGATTAAATAAGAGTCTGAGATTCTTATTTGTCGCGCGTTTGTATTTCGAACGCGTGGGATCCGCGAGGAAGGTCGTCAGGTTCATAAAACTCGGAAGGGGACGGGGAAGGGGGCGGAAAGACGTTTGAAAGAGGAATTAAGAAAAAAAGCGCGAGGAGAAGAGTTTCTCTCAGCTACGCTACATTGCAAATTCGCAAAGTTCGAAAAGAATTCTCTTGATTTTGATACTTTGATACTCCGAGAAATTTCATTCAATTTAGAATTAATCGATTCAATTAAAATTGGAACTTTAAAAAAAAAGGAATGATTAAATGCTGGCATTCAATTATGTATAATGCAACTTGATGGAAATTACAAAAGCGAGCGAATTTGCTAGAATATTTATAATTTCATTGGTCAATACACCCAGTGAGTTTGCTCATTTATGTAATTTTCATCAAGTTGCGTTTGATACACAATCAAACCCCTGAACATTATTTTTCCTCTCAATATTCCGAATAATACGATCGAGAGTACACAATTAATTTTACATTTCACATTTTCCACAATATACGTACGTCTACACGAAAAAACAAAAAATATATTCTAGTGCCAAGAAAAGCGATTATTTAACAAGAATATTTACTAGCTCACGATATGCACAAGCAAAACGAAAAGGTAGAAATAAGGTCAATGAAGAGCTAAAATAATTAAGATGTAAAAAATTAATGTAATTAATTTTGAACTTTAGCACATCATAACTATGAGAAAACAAAGAAATCTCTAGATAAATTATAGTCAGACAAATACAGTAATTAAACTAATATTACTCGCATGCACAACAAAGGTTCACGAATATCGCCTTATTCATTATGTCGAATATTATTTTTGACCATGGTCAAGAACGCTTAGGTAAATGCTGAATTTTTGATAAATATAAATTTTTTGTCGACTTCATCTTAATAATGAAAAAACCGTGACAAGAAGTGCAGCTTTTAATATAGATGTTAATGAAGTCGACAATAAATTTATATTTTTCAAAAATTCAGCATTCACGTAAGCGACTTGACCATGGTCAAAAATAGTTCTTTTAGTATTCGACATAATAAATAAGGCGTACGAATAATATTACTTTAATTATTATATTTGTCTGAGGAAAGGACATTTTTCTATAACGTTTATTCATGTTAAGATCAATCACACTTATAAAATTTGACTGTATAATTGGCAACGAAACCTAAATTTTTTAGGTGTTTTTAATGTTGCTGCTATAAATTTTATAGATGACAAACAATATTTTAGCGGTAAAAAAAATAGCGATAAATTTTTGTTGCGATACCTAGAAATCTACCTACGTCAGCAAAATTTTTTTTTAGTACAAGATATGAAATATGAATATGGTAACTACTTTTTTTAATTATTTTTTCTCTCACAAGTAAACCTACCCAAGTGTCACTCTTCGATTTTGATGAAACTTTGCAC
>QKQZ01044152.1:0-29439 GCA_003595255.1 Solenopsis fugax | reverse complement strand
CGTGCGACGAGGAGCCGCCGCGATATGCGTATTTCGACTGCCGACGGGTGAAGAGCGACGGGCGAAGAGCGACGGGCCAGTATTCGACGCGACGGGTCAGCGGCTACGCAACGCATTTCGGTGAGCGGGGACCGGGAACCCGGCGAGCTCTGATCTCGCCGGGCGTATCTCGGTTCGCATGATACGAGTTCGAGTGTTTATGCAGTGATATGTAGTGAGATGAGAGTGTTATGTACGGTGGCGATCGTCCTGAGACGCCACCGTGTTGACTCTTTGCCGTGTGTCGAGCGACGGACGCGAGTAAAAGTGGCCGCCATGTTTCCTTCGCAACGGACGTTTCCCGTTCGAATCTCCTTGCCGACGAGCATGAAGGCAATGATGAGCCTCTCGTAGCGGCGAACTACGTGCCGGTTATACGTGTCTCTTCGTGTGACGTCATCCCGAGTGGATTATATAATTAATCCATTCACTACTAATTTCTTCAGGTATTAGGAAGATACCTATAAAGTTAAGAAATGTTATGAAAAAATTCACTTTGAAGAGAGAGATTATTCGTCTTCTTCGAAGTGAATTTTTTCACAACATTGTTTCCAAGAGAAGTTATGTTTTGAAACTGTTCATGTATCTTCCTAATGTTACCCAGTAGGAATGTGCGAGGTTTTAAGAAATGACTCCTTTTAGAAAATTTAGGTTACAAACACATTTCAAAAAAGATAAAAAATCTCCTTTGAAATGTATTTGTAATTTATTTTCGCAGAGGAATCATTTCTTAAAATCTTGCATACACCTTCTGGGTAACATTAGGGAGATATCTGTATATAGTTTCAAAAAATAACTCCTTTGGAAACAATATTTTGAAATAATTCACATTGACGAATACCAATAATCTCTCTCGTCGCAGTGAATTTTTTCATTATTTCCAAAAGGAGTTATTTTTTGAAACTGTACAGGTATTTTTCTAATGTTATCCAGAAGGTGTGTGCAAGGTTTTATGAAATGACTCCTTTTATAAAATTTACAAATACAATTCAAAGAAGATGAAATATCTCCTTCTTTGAAATGTATTTGTTTGTAGCCTATTTTCTAAGAAGAATCATTTCTTGAAACCTTGCACACACCTTCTGAGTAACATCAGGAAGGTACCTGTACAGTTTCAAAAAATAACTCCTCTTGGAAACAATATTTTGAAAAAATTCACATTGAGAATACCAATAATCTCTCTCGTCGCAGTGAATTTTTTCATAACATTATTTCCAAGAGGAGTTGTTTTTTTAAACTGTACAGGTATTTTTCTAATGTAACCCAGAAGGTGCAAGGTTTTAAGAAATTACTCTTTTAGAAAATAGGTTACAAACAAATACATTTCAAAGAACATGAAAAATCTCCTTTTTTGGAATGTATTTTTTGTAACATATTTTCTAAGAGGAATCATTTCTTAAAACCTTGCACACATCTTCTTGGTAACATTAGGAAGATACCTGTACAGTTTCAAAAAATAACTCCTCTTGGAAACAATGTTATGAAAAAATTCACTTCGAAAGAGATGAAAGATCTCTCTCTTCGAAATTAATTTGTTTATAACTATTTTTCTACTAGAGCTCATTTCTGAAAACTTTGATGTATAAAGAATTATTAGTTTTTTAATATTAATTGTGTTGTTTGAGCGCTAATCTAGATTTCGTATTTGTGTGTTGCAGGTCAACGTGGCGTTACAGCTCCCCTGCTGCGCGTCGTGATATCGGTGAGAAATTATTTATTTTCATTATTTCTTGAAGCACCTAATTAGCACTTAATTCTACTGTATTTGTTTATTCGTTTACATAATAAATATTTATTTATTTTTTGTTGGGAAGGGGACTAGCTTAATGTTAAGCCAGAGAGCTCCACCTAATTTTTTTTTATTTTCTACCAAACATTTCGAGCATCTAATTTCGGACTTTAGCACCTAATTAACACTTAATTTTAAAATATTTTAAAATTAATTTTGCGCTGGTGGGAGGGCGGGATTAGCTTAACAGGAGTAATGTAAAATACATATTGCGCTATGTCTATATACAATTAGGTCGCGGTTCGATTCGCGCTCAAATCGCTATTGGCTTCATTCTATTCTTGTGTATGTTTAATGAACAATAAGGATAAATGCGAATAGCGCTTTGAACATGAATCGGATCGTGGCCCCTTATTCAATATAGCAGATATCTTAACAGTTCTAACTCGCTAACTTGAACGCTTAATAATTCACTTCGCGGAGTACTCCATCATGTTTTTCTTCCAAATTCTTTCATTTTAAGTGAAAACGCGTCGAATGAGTATAGCACTCAACAATGTAATTATATAACACACTCGTTATATAAGTTTTATTATTGATTAAGAAATTATAACTAATATTTAATTAACTATAACTTCGTATTTGCTGGGTGATTCTTAAAGTAGAAAGCAACAGAAACTTGATTTTTTTAATTTTCTTTCCTCTCCATATAAGAGCCAATTAATATCAACTTGTTTCATGGCATACTAAACCGATTTATATTCATGCAAATTAATCGGGCCTTATTGAAATCAGTATTTCTACACAGGATGTTCAATGATCGAATATTTTGCTTGTTACCGTTTCTTCTTTCCAAAAATGCGACTCAATTTCACCGCAGTTTGAGAACAATTCGCGCCAATCCGGGCTTTTAGCCGAAGAAAAATTGGTGTGGGATTAGCTGGCGAGACCGTCGTTAAAATAACAGTTGCGGTACACCCCGTAGATAAAGTGAACAAAATTTAATTAATCGAGGTTAGCGCCGATCGGCATCGCTGCAACCGGTCCTAACCGCCCATCATGTTACTCTGCAATATAACCGCTATCGTTAGCACAACCAGATAAATAGTGTCGCTGAATATTGTCAGGTAACTCGGGCGTAACTCGGGCCGCGTTTTCGCACTCCATTTTTATCTAATCGATACGCGCTCGTTACTTTCCCTATGTCGCGCGCATTAATTACAAATAATGGCTGTTCGCACTGTTGCCTGTTCGACCGTTTAATAAATAGGATAAGGCTTAGATTAATAACAGCAGTAACGTATACGTAGAACCGGTTGTGCGATTAATATGTACGTAACTGTATAATGCACCGGTGTAATCACACATTGACGTACGTGAGGTAAACACCAGAAATAAGACTCGGATTCCAATATAAGACGGATTATAATGACAGGTAGTATTTATATAGCGTTATATAAAAGAAACACAACCGTGAGTTCTTTATGGAACGCTATGTAAATTATTCTGCTCCGCTATGTAAAAGTCAAATTAATTTTATTCTAAATCTATAATAAGTTTTTCCGTACGGGATTGTACGAATCGCATTATTATTAGGATGGATAGGTCGCTTCTCTTCGCTACAAACATCTTCGTATACAGATTTAATCAGTGTAAGTTGACTATAATTGGACTGTTATTAAAAATTGCCAGTCTCATTCATGCTGCTGCAGTCGCAGAAGTCAGAATCGGATTGCGAGCTCGAGCTACTGCTATCGCTGGTTTCAACGTAAGTCGTTCGAAACAATTCCTGTCGAAGATCGTCCGTTATGCCCGATCGTTTATCGGTGGACGACAAGTAATCCAAAAGGTCAGCAACAATTTCACGACGTGGCCTGTTGAAAAATGTACCTACAACCTCGGGAATATCGATGAGCGGCCGCTCCGATAGGACGTGCCTGCAAGAGCGATTTTAATGACGTATCATTAATCTCGAACGATATTCTCGTCGCGTATCAAATATTGTAATTGGCGTTTCGCATTTTTTATAAAATTATTATTAGAGATGAAGAACATGAATTAAATTAAACCCACGTAGTAATACACTGAGAGAAATGTTTTGTAAAATCAATCAAAGTTTGGTTGATTAGTGATCAAATGAATTTTATAGTGATAGTTACTAAATATATAGTTGTTTTGACCAAACAATTTGTAGTCTTAACCAAATAATTATTTTCATACAACAAATTATAAAAAGTTTTTGGTTTTTTTGTTAAATGTAACAAAGTTTTTGGTACCAGTAACTATAAAATTCATTTGATCACTATACTACCAAACGATTTCTCTCAGTGTATATAAGTAACTATAATAAAACGCAAGTAAATAATAAAATAATTACAATTAAATTGAGTAGAGGAGAAGATAGTATTGTGGACCATGTATATAAGTATTATGAGCACTCGTATTATATTCGTTATTAGGTGATGAATTGCTAGTAATTACTTATGGAATCATTTGTTTAGTAGCCATTATGTAGTAGTGCTAATATGCGAATATACAATAGCTAACAATTGTTATAAGGCATTTTCACTTTAGAACATTTCGAAATTTTCTCAAAGTACATTTTTTAATTAATTACACACACACACACACACACACACACACACACACACACACACACACACACACACACCCACCCACCCAGAGAAAAGTTAAATTGATAAAATCATTTCTTTAACTTGGTTTTTTTAAGTTAAAGTGAAAATACTTCTGAGAAAAATAAAAATTTATTTAATCTCAAGAATTAACATTATTAGTCTTTTTTTTAAGTAAAAAATTATTTGTTCATATTATTTATTTAATTTAAGCAAATAATTTTTTAATTCAAAAAATGAATTGACAGAAATGTAAGAGATAATTTAGTTGTGTTGGTTCTAAAAATATATTTCTTTCGTTTAAAAAAAGATTTACATTGCACAACCAAACCTTTTCTTTTTAACTGTATAGCAATGCATACACTTCTTTGATTCAAACAAATATTTTTTGACTCGAAGAAACTTTTCTCTGGATGTACTTCCTCATTGTTTTTAACTTGAGCGTATTATCACACGAATGCATGTATGCTCAAGTGTTTTTTTCGTTATTTCGTTTTATTTGGCTATACACATTCTGAATTATTCAATGGCATACATTTTGTAAGTGTAGGCATAGAAGCGTACTGGTAATCTAACATGAGCATCCTCGAGATTTCCATATCGAAATATTTCTTTATTAAATCAATTGTCATTCTCTAGAGGATTGCAGTCAGAAACATTAGAGATATCATTATAATGATTTTGGCAATTTGTGATCTATCTTCTAATTGAAATAAGCATTTATCTCTATCTTAAAATTTTGTGGTTATATTGTAGTTTTTTCTAACAATTTATTTTTAAAAAATATATAACTTTGTAACAAAATACTATGTGTTTTTTAAACAAAACTAATTTTTTAAGTTTATTTTTCTGGTAGTCCATATACCACCTGTGTTTCTCTTCGATCCATTATGCAATGTCATCACATTTTTATAAATCACGTCCTAAATAATAAATAATTATTTTATAACTTTGAGTCTAAAATCTATTAAACAACATTTTGCTGAATATAATCGTTAAAAGTTTCAATATAAAATATTGAGTGTTAACAAGGTTATTGAATAAAATGTAAATGGGTGCTCAAAATATCATCTTCTCTATAAATTTAAGGAATGTAAAGATATTTTTTCCTGAAGCAATTATAAAGTATTAGGTACGTGCGATTTTACCTCAATAAAATAGAGATCAAAGCTCTGATTTCCGGGTGTGATTTAAGATAAACTTCGTTTTCCTTTCGAGTGATCATTTTCATTTCGTTCAAAGCTCGCTTCTGATCTCTCGTTAGAGCGCCCACATCGTAATTTTGCATGCCGTGCGGCGGATCCGCGGGATGAAAAGCGTTTCGTGCTTTAAAAGGCTTGTCGGACATAATGATCACCGAAATATCTCTTGACAAGGGAGTCCGCTAACGAAGCATGCTTGTCACACGTAATATTTCCCGGATGTCAAACTTCAAATTATTACTACGTATGACACTTTTTTGCATCTGTTCAAGCGCAAATCCGCGCAGACGCGACACGACGTGATCCGTAAAATGCGGGAATAACTTGACCGACAAAAAAATTTGACGCGTATAAATTAGCTTTTGTTTTAACGCGAAATAACATATACGAATCTGCGCACACACACACACACACACACACACATACATATGTACATACACGCGCGCGCGCGATGCAACGGCACGGTATAAATATTGATGCAATCTATGACAGCGATACCCAGGCGATGACTCACGTCACGTCCACGTATACTTGCGAAGATTAGCTAACTATAAGCCTTTCTAGTTAGCAGCTTTATGTGGAAAACCCAAGATGAATAGGTTGTACGTATTATATATACGTTAAAAAATACATGTAAAGTAAATGTTAACTCTAACAGTAGAGATAAAAAAATAAAATAAAAATCGATTTAAGCAAGATCATATTTTATACGAATAAATACAATTTAAGTGTTAATGGTGTATCAATAATATTGTTTCGCAAAAAAAGAGAGCAGGATATATGTATATATATATTTTTTTTTTCTTTATGCTCGTGAGAGAAAGCATATGGAAAAAGCGTTATCAGTTGAAACGTACGTTTTAATCGCGTTTATAAATTGTTTACATTTTGTTACATAAATGTTGGTCATGGATATTTTCGTCCTGATAGATTCCCTGAGTTCGCGTCGAATATTTCTCTACAATTTTGCATATAAATTTATTTACAGCTCGTGCTCTTGCATCCTAAAATAATAGAGCAATGCTGCTCGAACGGTTTTTCCGCGAAAAAATAAACATTTCAGTTTGTTCTATTTATAATAAAGTATTGCGAGTTAGTCGTATATAGCAGATCGTATCTACATTAACTACAATATTTAATTACTATAAACAAATAAATCGACAAGTCAGTTGTCATACATTAATCTTTTGATCTCTCCTATAAATATACACGCGATACGATATCTGTCCTTTATCACATTCTCAGAAATCTCTGATCCTGATATTGTAATTGGCTTAAAAGAACTATGATCCTCTTTTTCTTTTTCACAAAAATGTCGTATCGCGAGCAAGGACATTAACTCAATATGTCTTTAATAAGTAGGCCGTCGCTTATCGATCCCACGCGATCGTTATTGCGCTATCGAGGGGATCGTGATTCGAGATAATTTCTTTTCCAGCAAGCCCTACTTGTCGTTAATTGACTTGTTTATTCTCCCATATTTGACTAGATAACAGAATTTCTGTAATACCAGCGATATTTACACGAGAGAGTCTCTTCCCGTCTACCTAATACTGGAGGTACAAAATTGACACACGGTAGAGAATAAAGAATATCTCTCATGCATTTTACAGTTATATTTTAACCTGTTAGCACAGGAGGCGAGGTTTTTCCCTCGAGAGTAGATAGAGAGAGAATCACGTTCTTATTGCGTCTTTCCGAGGTGCGGAGAGATCCGCCGTCGTAAAAAGCGCCGCGCCGCTGATGTATCGCTCGCGTTGTACACTAACAGGTTAATATTCTACACGTTGTAAAACAAAAAAAAAAAAGATAATACGAGCACGCGGGGGCGAGTGATGGCGCGTCGCGAATACGGTAATTAAAATGCCCCGGCAGGAAACGACGTCGCGCCCCGACTCCTTTATTATCCTGCCGCGCACAGTGACGCCGCGCGCCCGAGTTTTTCTGCGACTCATCGCTCGGTTCGCGGCATCGGATATTGCGGCGACGACGACAGCGGCGGCGGCGACATCGTTGATTTTTTTGTTCCTTCTTTTCCTCAAGACGGGGACTTTTTCTATGGCCGGTTGCGCAAGAAAATAATGTAAATGCCCGTGAGCGCGCGCAGTTTGCGCGAAACTTAATGACGAGCAGGCGGAACTGTCGCCGCCGCGAGATTGCGTAACATTGTGTTACAATGGTAGAGGAGCATCCGCGCGATTTTCCACGCTGCGGTCGCAATTGATAAGAACTCGATTCGTCGCGCAAGCATTTTTTCGACGGTCCGCGCTTCTAGATCGCGCAAAGTCATTAATTTTACGATGGATCAAGGCGCGGAGACAGCCCGTAAAATCTCCTAGCACTCTTTTGACGAGAGGAACACCTTTGGAAGCCTTAAAAGCGTCGCGTAAAGTCATTGGAGTTGTCTACGAGATGGTCGCGACGGTCTTCCGCTTCTTCTTAATGCACCGCAACTTGTTCACGAGCTTCCGCCGCAATTTCTTGTGAGTAGCGAGCATCAAAAGCCACAGAATCGGCCATATCAGCCGACATATCTTCATCACCACGAGCTTGTTCATGCAAGCGAAGAGCAAGCCGAAGAACCACGGCGCGCCCATCAGCAGGTACAGCTGCAAGAAGAGGAAGTACTTCTTCCTGAGGACGTTGGTATGATTCCTCGTCGCTATCTTCGTGCTCCGCTGTATCCGTATGATCTTGTATGTGGTGAACACGAACAGCACATTGTTCCAGAAGAGCGTCAGGAGCGGTATGCCGAAGAAATATATGTTCACCACGTAGTTCGGCCCGTCATGGTAACGGCGGTAATTCGGCTTGAGCGGGAGATCCTCCGGGACGCCGGGGCAAAATTCCAAAATGACAGCGATAACGGCGGGTAAGAAGGCGCCGCCCCACGCGAACACGCCGTACAGCAGGAGACGTCTGTACTCCTTCTGACTCGTCTGCTGACCGGATCCCATCATCCAGCGGAACCGCGTGATGGACAGGGCCATGTCGAAGCAGATCACGTTCAGCCAGAACACCGTGGCGTTCGTGAAGTACTGCATTAATATCCAGAGGAGTGTCTCGAAGTCGTCGCTGATCGGGACGCCGCATAGGTTACAGTAGCCGAGAAACATCAGGAAGCATCCCTGCAGCAGCAGGCAGACGTTGTGACGGAGCACCGCGCGATTGTAGATGCCCTTGCCGAGTTCCGGAATGGACAGATACACCACGACGACGATCGTGCACAGGATAACATGAGCCAAGTTGGTGTCCATGTAGGTCTGCGCGCCCCAGAAGAATACCGTCCGCAGATCGTTGCAATGGTAAAGGACCTCCGTGTCATCCTCCTTCGACGATACGTTTTTCGCGCTGATGGAGGTAATAGTGGTGACGGTCGTCGCGGTGATGATCATTGTCGTCGTCGTCGTGGTTTTCATCACCACCGTCGAGTTTTCTCTGTCGAGAGTCACTTCCGAGCCGACCTCCGCGCACTTAATCAGCACCGTCGTGCCATTGATCATGTTCTCGATGCAGAAGTCCCTCGGCGCGCGCAAGATGGAATAGATACGAGGAAGGTCGCGTGAACGATATCTCAAATCAGTGTCGTTCTTCTTGTCGTCGCAGCTCAAGCTGTGCACGGACGCGATCACCATGGTGATTCGCTGCGAATGTTGTGACGAGATCGTTCGCCAAACGTCGTACGTGCTGTAGTTTCGCTTGTTCGGCTCCGCATGGACGCACTCGAGGTCCTCGTTGAACGCGTAACCGGCGACGCAGCACTTCCTCGACGCGCCAGGTCGGCGCACGACCTCAGTCGTCGGATGAATCGGATAGGTCGCGATCGAGACTAGGCGTAGCAAGAAAATCGCGGCGGACAATGGCACGTGCATTGCTGGCACACCCGATGTCTCACCTCCTCGCCACTGATCGACCGTGTCCAGACTGTGACGGTCGCGGACGTGTCTTCCCGCCGTTTGACAAGTCGGAAACAACCGGCGGCGTCTTGCCAGCGCAGTACAATGTCGCTGTGTTTTTCTTCCATTTCTCTGGATGACGCAGCCACGTCAACCACGCGTATCGTGCACATTGGTAGTAGGAGATATTCAAACACTGACACTTATCGCGGTATTCGGCTGTGTGAGCCACGGACAATTATACACGTGCGGTCAACTTTCGCAACTGACCGTTACAGCAAAATTGACGAATCCTGCGGAGATAAGAGTCTAGAAATCTTCCAATCGACGCGTTGCGTAAATATTTTGAAAACGGGTGACGAAAATAGAAAGGAAAGTCGCGTGTCGCTGAACTCTATGTCTTGAACGTATATTTAATTAAATAATGCGAGACCTTTTTTAAATATATTTCTTTTTAATTTATATAAAGACATTATTTTTAGACCATGTATATTTAATACATTCGGTGCCAGAGTTTTCATGTAATTTTATTAGATTTTAAAACGAATTTTTAATTCGAATGATAATTGAACCGATATACACATATATGACATGCTTTTTAAATTCTATTTATTTATTAAAAAAGTATTTATGATTTACTTATGATTTTATTATAAAATATTTAAGAAAACCATTATTATTTTCGTTATCATGCAGCTTTATATAAAATCTAACAAATAAATTAAAGATCTAAAATTTAAATAAATTTAAAATGAACGTTGCATAAAAACTGTGCTATTAATGGCTTTACTGAACGAGATTTAGAAGAACTATTTATTGTTCAAATTAGTCATAACGTCAGTTAGGCGCACTTGCATACTTCGTCGCATCGCGGGTTTTCCATGCAAACAGTTTGCAAGATGCGGAATGTTCGCGACGTAGTACGGCGAGGTGGGATCGGCACTATCGATTTTACGACCAATTAATCGCGAGACACAAAGGGATTTTTCGTATATTTATGTGACACGGCGTTCACATCTGCCTCGAACGCGCGTCAGTCATGCCGACGTGTGCGTGCCGATTGTGCAAAGAGTTTCCTCCTCCGGTGTCATACGTTTCTCGGTACTCGTCCACGGAAAGCGCTCTAACGTCACGTGCAATGCGATTGTTGCAGGCAATAAATCCCCATCTTGATCCTTCATGGACGCGAGGAAGATATCGGCGCCGGCTGCGGAATAGCGGAGAACGCCGCGGACACGTGAAGGTGAACGCCGCTGCCATGGAAGGGGAACAAGGACGAGCAAAAGGTAGGGTGATACAACCAGAGTAGTGCGTCAGCGACGGATGTAACTACTGTTAAGGGTGGTGGTAGTGATGGTGGTGGTGGTAGTGGTGATGGTGACGGTGGCGGCGGCGAAGAGACCGTCGACTTGATTCGCGATCCTCTCGAGAGAATTGCAAATCGCGAGACCGAGCCTTACGAAATTAACCGTTCGAGTGAAGTTACCGCTAATCAAGCGTGTGATTGGTTTATGCAATTATAGCTCTGCGTGAAAAGTGCATTTATTGTTCAGATAACTGGAACCGATTTGAAAGCGTTCAATAATGCAAATTTATCTTATAAAAATAAAAGATGTAAATATATACTGTTTCATTACATAAATGTGATGAAACAATGGACTCTCGAAATTTATACAATACGAAAATTAGGCTAATGAGAGTAATCGCGCGGTTATTAATGCGCGGAAACGTTCGTTTTTTAATTTAGGTATATATAATAAATTTGCTTTATTTAATGTAAATAAAACGCTCATTTTTTACTTAATTTATGTGTAATATATTTTGGAAGCGTTATAATTTAACTAATAATTTAAGGAATAGATTGACCGATAGGAGTCGACACAAGGTGTTAGTGTGTATATAAAATTTATTAAAATCTAGTACGATGAACAAAGGCGTGCATATGACGCTATTTAAATTAACATTAGTTCGCAAAGTGCAGACGTTTCGACTCACAGTTCGAGTCCTCTTCAGTGCATTATAAACATATCACATTTGTAGTCCGAAAATTCTCCAAATCATTACAAAGCGTGTGCGGCACATGCGAAACATTCGTAATGTTTAACAGCTTTTAACATATGTCGTGTAACCATTGCGGAAAAAATGATAGATGTTGGTGGAACATACTATTATACAGAAGAGATACTGTTGGCTTTACGACAGACTAGCCGCCAAGAATGAGAATACACGCCGCACACGCTTTGTAATGATTTGGAGAATTTTCGGACTACAAATGTGATATGTATATAATGCACTGAAGAGGACTCGAACTGTGAGTCGAAACGTCTGCACTTTGCGAACTAATGTTAATTTAAATAGCGTCATATGCACGCCTTTGTTCATCGTACTAGATTTTAATAAATTTTATATACACACTAACACCTTGTGTCGACTCCTATCGGTCAATCTATTCCTTTAATTATTAGTGAAATTTGTACAAGGAGTCTCATCGATTTTTTCATTTTTAGTTATAATTTAACTTGCCCATTAATAACCGCTCCGTACTCTCATCAATCCTCCTTAATTTTCCAATTGTTTAAATATATTATAAAAATATATTTTGGCAGAAATTAATTCAGGTTAAATTAAACTTTTAGCCAGTTATTAATAAATTTATTATTTTATTTTGTAATATAAAATATATGCAACTGATAATTGCCACCGTAATCAAAAATCGATAGATGACAATCCATTGGCTATGTTGCACAGATATATTATTTGCCCCAAAAGTTGTTTTTTTTTTCTTCTTTAGTAACTATCCGTTTCATTTCTAATTTTTCTGACGTTTCTTCATTTAAGAAAAAAAGAATTTTATCTGCAGTTTTAATCTTGCTGAGTTACATGCGGTCGATACTACTGCAACCTCGTCAGCTTCACCATAGAATATCGATGCTAGATGACGCCAGACTCTCGAACAACTCACGGTCGGTAAATTTAAATGAGACATTGTCGTCCATTTTGTTCCAGTCTTCTGTAGTAACAATGAATTTAATTTAATCTCGAAATAGGCTACAAAATTGCAGTTTAGCTAGCTGACAAGATAATTAAACATTTACCGTATTTGAAACAGACCGACGTGAAACAGTTATAAAAGCCAGAACAATTAATTGTTCCTGTGAATCAATTTTACTTTTGGTTTAGCTTCGCTTACTTTTGATTTAACTCTTCCTCTAATATTTGTTGTTGTAATTTGATTGTTCCCTCGGTTGGACAATCAGCTACAGCCACTTTAGAAGCTAGTAGAATTAATATTAATATTACAATATTTAATATTAATATAAAAAAATCAATATTAATATTAAAATATTACTATTAAGAGCCAAGCGATTTGGACTTTGTCAGCTCAAAAAAGAAAGATTCGAGAGAGTATGTTAACACTTCACCGATGGCGGCTAATATGCTAACACTTTGATCAGCGGACACGTTGAGCCGTCTGCACAAATAAAAACGCTTCCAAAAAGCCACTGTAATTTTTATATTTAAAAATATATATTTATAAATTCTTTTGAAAAAGTCATAGGGATGTTTTACATGATAATAAATATAATCTATGCTATGTACAGAATGTTATATAAACAATAGTTTTACGCGTCCCGTCGGCGAAGTGTTAGATTTTCACGGGGTATGTTTCGAATATTGGAGGACGCAGGCAAATTGGAGCGCCGCGGGGCGCCCGTCGTGGCGAGGGGGGCATATATTGTGATTAGAGGTCTTTATTGACACTGTCAGGACGGGTACATGATAACGGTCAAGACAGCTTGGAGCACGAGGGCCAGCAGGAAGTCGGTTTCTTTGATCGTTAGGTCGTTGGCAGTACCGGTACCGTTGTTGCATAGATTACTCTCGCAACAGGCAGTGCAACCGTAGAGTTTGGTGCGCTCGCCGATTATGATGCACCCGGGCTCGCATTTGTTCGTGCAGTTTCTCTCGAGGGCCCACATCTTCTGGCTGGAGGTCGAGTTCGCGGTGCTGGTGGTGTAGGAAAATCGCTTCACCTGCAACATGCGCTCTCGTCACATCGTTTTCCCAATTTCATTAAGTGTACAGTTTTACCGGGCTCTCGGTCAGACACTCAGTATATGAGATTTATGCGCAAAAATTAGACACGCCATATTCATAATAACATTTAAAAAGAAAACTGTTTGCTTTATCATTATATGATCCGTCCAGAGAGCCCGGTTGGACGACTTTGTATTATTAAGAGCTTTCATAGCGACGTTTCTGTGTGGAAAATTCAAATGCGGATTTTTATGTGAGGATCTGTGTCACAAAGGAAAGTCGATAACTCGTCGTATTCTATACTTGGATTTGTATATTTCGTAGATATGTGTGATTGAGTCTTTTCTATTTAAAAAAAAAAAAAATTGTGCGAAAGTGGTTATGTTTTTTAATGCATGCATACATGAATAACGTATACGCGAGAATATTAATAAATATAATGCACCATTTATGATTTTTTAAGTTAATAATTTAAAACACATTTCTATGAAAAAATCAAATTTTTTAAAGGATTATATTTTCCGTGCAGCATATTTTCTGTTATGTTTGGACGGATGAAATCCTCTGTATAAACATATCATCTGGTATTTCGATGATTGTTGTAGCTGACAAATAGACAGCCGTGATTCAAAGTATCTCATCCGCGTAATAATTTAACCACACGGATAAACGCTCGTGAACGTGATTGTGTGCGTGTGTATGTGTTCAATTAGATATTAATTCGCCTAGATAAACAAGTAACATGGTTTAAATTGTCGTAGCAAGTTTGCATTAAACGCACGCGTGAATTCGCTATGAATTCGTTTGTGAAAATCCCGCTTCCGCAAACATGTAGCGCAACTGGGGAACTATTCCAATTTTGAAAGCTCCGAAAGCAGGTCAATCACATTTCTACGTAATATTGTACTCTGCACAGAATTTTGTTTGCGTATGTACGTGAAATTATGTTACGAAACTTAGCATAGGAATATCGCGTTGCTCGCGTTCGACGTTAATCTTGTTGTGTAAAAACGAAAGGTACAAACCTATCTTGTCTTACCATGCACATTCTTCTGTCGTCCGTGCATTTGTGCTTGAAGGTACTGGAGTTACCAGTATTGTCAGTGAGATTGGCACAGCTCTCACCGTGTATCATAGTAAAGCACTGGTAGCACCACAAGTCGTTGGCTCTTTCAGAAGCCGCGTGAGTCCGATGCTCTTTTGACATTAGTTGACCTGTTTTATCACACAAATGTCTGTATTACACAAATCGATATTAACTAATTATATCAGAAGTTTAAACGTCAAATTTGTCTGTGGTTGCTCAATCAAATATTACGTTTATAAATACATATGTATATATATATATATATTGAGAAATGAATTTCGTGTGGACTTTGTATAATCAATGGCTACGTTCAGCAGAAAAAGCAGCTTTGCAACTGTTGTAAAATTTTTTGATACGATTGGTTCTTGCCCTTGGTTCCTGATGGAATTAAGGGCAAGAACCAATCGTATCAAAGAATTTTACAACAGTTGCAAAGCTGCTTTTTCTGCTGAACGCAGCCAATAATACTGATCAGTAACATTGAATCAGTAATACTGACAGTATGATTATCAATATTTTTATTTTCAAGCATGACCCAAGATTATTTCTGCAATTACGTCATTCATGAGATTGTGGACCTAACGCGTCTTCACACAATCAAGAAATTGTAATAGGATTATCATTAATGTTCTGCATCAATTCATCAATATTAATCACACACGATCAATAATATTATTAGTATTTGTTAATAATACTGATATTAATCGTGTATAAAAGATAAGAGGAAGAGAAAAATGGCAGACTACGTTAAATAAGTGATTTATTAGATTTCTCTCTCTCTCTCTCTCTCTCTTTCGTTTCCAATTTGCCTCACTTTTTGCAAGGATTATCAAAGATAAATTTATACTACAGAGATAAGTTTATTGATTGTCTTTATATATATGTATACACACGCACGCACGCACGCACGCACACACACACACACACACACACACACACGACGCACGCACGCACGCGCGCACACACACACACACACACACACACACACACACACACACACTGTGGTGTTACAAATAAAAAATGCTTCGAGATAAAAAAATTCCTTTTAAGCGTGTTACAAATTCAATATCGCTAATCTGATCAAATCTCTCTGAATTCTAAAATCTCCATTTATTTACAATCGTACGTTACATGATGTATAACCCTTCGCTTATAAAAACCTTTTTTCTAAAAAAAAAAAAAAAACGAGCAGCGTTCTACTACACCAGCATTACATCAAAAGAGATTTTACATCTTCAGAATCGCATATTAATATCTCTCCGATTAAACTGTATTAAATAAGAATTTTCGCTACGCAAGTTTGATATTCCCAAAAGTGACAATACACATCACACAAGTATATTCTTATTCGAGATATTGCGCACTTACCGCTCGTAAGGGCGATCAGTGTGACCAGCAGGAAGCACGTGATAGCGACGTATACGTTCATCTCGGAGGGGTCTGGCCTCATCGCGAAACTAAACTGATCGCAATGACGATCCGACAAGTGGGCGGCTCACATGTCGCGAGATTGCCTTCGCGCGATTCGCATGCCGGGCTTACGCGGCAGTAGCGAAACATCCGGACGATGGTCCAGCCAGCGGACGGCTGTCGGTTCCGCCATGCTGCGTCGGCGTCGACGCCTGCGTCACAGCTGCGTCGGGCTTGCTCCAGAAACCTCGAAAGTCGAAAATCAATATTCGCAAAGGGCTGTGGGATTTGTCTCCCACAGCCACGACCCGCTCGACGTCAAATCGTTGCGTGCGCGACGCCGCCGATCGCCGTCGGGATGAAACCTGAAACAACATCTGAGACGAAGGGCATGCCTGAACTCCGCGTTCTCTCCTTCATCACTCTCGTTATCCGCATACGGTGCGCGATCAATCTTGGGGGGTGAACGCTGGGAAACGCCATCATGTCGCTCTGACGACTAACCCTTCGCTAAGGCTTTAATCATCGGTGATGATTGTCGACAACGGGGAGGATAACGCATTTCGTCGCGAGCGTCAAATAAAAAAAAAACGTGATCGATAGAGGCATTTGAAAAATCCTTCGAACTTGCGGCGAAAAATTCGAGATTCGATGCACGATCTCAATTAACAGCATTTAACATAGCATTTTTTAACGTAGCTTTCGTAAACATTTCTCTAATTAATTCGGAATCAAATTTTTATATAAGAAAAGCAGGAGCTGATAACAATAATAAATTCTTTAATTATTTTATTAAAGTGTAAACATGTTTTTTTTTTAAATACTATGCACTTTGAATATTTAATTTGATACATAATGGCAGATAAAATATTTTGCATATATGTAAGATAAAATATTTTTTAAACAAAAATATGCCTTGACGCTATTAAGAGTGTAGACTAGTGACATCTAGTTTGAAAAGAAGCGATGTGATAGAGTACATGGTAAGGTATATTGCAACCCGGTTTAAGTCATTCGATATTACCTCGAGGGATTTTTTTATCAGATTATATACATATATTTACGTAAAGCCGTAAACTATAATAGGATAATGTAAATCAGCAATAATAGGAATCTCTTTCTTATCGTTTTTACGAGAATCTTTCATTCGTGAAAATTTTATCCCTCACTCTTCTTTTTTTATGTGTAGTCGTACCCTAGAATCACCAGAAGCACTTTTCTCACGTGTTAGTGGAAATCATAAAGATTCCCTTTATGTCTTTTTCGCCATTTGTAACCGCCGGCGACTTTCAATATTACAGAAGAGAACATTCTTTTGAAATATCTTTGTGATAGTTTGCAAGAATGCGAAAACCACCATCCGGCGGTCCTAACGTTAATATCTTCGTTTTTTAATCGTCCATTTTCGAAAGATTAAATAGGAAAATAGTTAAAGTTTGTTGGAAAGCGGATTTACCAAAGTTTATAATGGATTCACACGTGCACCTGGGGTAGCGTTTCACCACTTTAGCATGTTCGGACAGTTCTGGACATGCTGAATTGGTCACACACACACACACACACACACACACACACACACACACACACACACACACACACACACACACACACACATACACGCACACACAACACTTAGTGGTGTCATACCGCGACGATCTAACAATCTAACAATCCAAAGTTCGGATTGACCTAACGCGATGCTCTGCATCGCAGTAAAGTATAGCTCGTTGTCCAGCAGCATTAAATAAAGCTGTCTATGTAAGTACCTTATCTTCTTTTTCCTTTTTTAGCCTCAATTTCGATAGCGGTTATATCCTGCTTATCTTCAACGTTAATTGATCAAGACAACTTCGTTGTAGAATTACTTTCGGTGCCTCGTATGTTCATTTCTATCTTTGTAGATTAACCTTAATCTTGGTTTAACTTACTTTTTCTAAGAATTAGAGAAGGATAGAGCAAGTTAAACTGAGATTAAAGCTAATCTACACTGGTAGAAGTGGACAATAATCGTTCATTATGTAGCGGCTGTTAGATGTAAAGGATATACGTACATGTATAAATCTTTCGAAATATGTGTGTACATCGGACGGTATTGTAAATAATTTGCAAGTTTCCGAACAAAGTTTTTTATTAAATTTCCTTATCAAATCTTCTTTATCCTTTCAAAGATTTAGTTTGCTATGAAACATTATAATACGCCTTTCTATTTAACTATACGTATAATCTGCCATGTACTAAAACTTTGAAACAAGCGAACAATAATACTGGACTCTTGTCTCTCTAAGTAGCGAATTAATGCAGAACATTAATCCGTGTGTTATAAATTCCCTTTTTATAGAGCTCTTTATAAGCATATGTTTTATAAATATTTATAAAACATATATGCTGACATTTTTATGAGATAGTCCTGTGAGTCAGTATATTAACTGAGTATTAATATTTCAACACATCTCTCCGCTTTTACCCGTTATATTGCGCGTTAAGAAAACAGAAAGAATTTTTCTTTGAGACGTAACATCTAATAATTTCAGGCGGTACATTCGCCACAGTCTATATTGCACCTGCACATTGCAGGGGTGAATACCCGCAGGGGAATCGATTTCAGGTTTCCCAGACAGCGACTGTTATGACTTCTACCGGCGAATGAACCTCTTTTGATACATCAGCGAGCATTGAGAGACGATGTTCAAGGAAAACAGAAACTAGAGACGTAGCAAATGTGAAATGACCTGATACCTCTATTATAGGATGGAAACGATACTGATCGAGATATTTTAGAACTAATTTTATTTAGTACATCATTTTTCATGATGTCATGTATTTTATTCTGTAGATTTGAAAATTAACTATCAAATTTTCTAAATAATAATAATAAAAAAAAATAATAATAATAGAAAAACTCTGTTTTTCTATTATTATTATTATTATTATTATTATTATTATGACACGAGGGGGGTGGGGGAAGAGTTATAATATTTAGATGCAAGTCAGCATCAATCATTATTAAATTAATTTTAATTTAATAAAAACATGATATTATTCATTCTTATTTGACTTAGGGCTGTGTTATGTCTGAAAAGTAATCAGCGCGCAGTTTCGTTAATTTGAATGGGTATATAAAATCACACAAACAAACATAGCACGAAGATCCAGCTACGACCGTAAAAGGCTTTCTTATTTAATTTGCATTATACATTACTCGGTCGAATAACTTCACTTCGAAAATTCGTTAATAATGACACGAATTTAGCTTCTCGACATATATTTATAAATCGTCATTATCTATTTAATAAATAATAATGCGATTAATTAAATTGATGTTATATCGAGTAATTATATTGAGTCGTGCATTTGCGATTGTATTCTTTTCAAGTGTTTCTTTTCAGAAACATTTGCTTTTATTCGCTAAAAGTTTCTCCGAAGCTATTATCTTTATAGACTACCATTACAATACAAAGTATTTATATAAATTATAAAGATATTCGTTTTAGAGAGTCAAATCATAGAGACGTGTAAGTTTGTCAAGTAGTGCGTATGACGCGATTGATCGTTTCGGCGGCACAAGTGCGCGAATTGCATTCGTCATTTCCGAAATACCAAATTTCGATATTTGCACAGAAGATGTCAACAACGGTTTACAAATACCGATGGACCCTCTCGTGCTGCATGCAGTCGACGTGCAGACAAGCGCGGGAGCTTAATGTCACCGGATTTCGCGCGAGAGTATGTAATCCGTCTCGTCGCACGTTATCCTATCGATCTTGCCCGTGATAAAAATGAATGAAGCGCGAATAAACAACGAAATCTGTCGGATCGAAGGGGAAGAAATATCCCACGCGGTAGGTCAGCCTCGCGGTGACGCGCGTCCGAGATGTCCGGTCAACGGATCCATGAATAAGCATTTCGCGACGGACAAGCTTTGATATATACATCGGGGAGAGTTCTATCCCCGAGAAATAAATTGCACCGAGGGAGAGAGAGTGAACGAGGCCCTTAACTTTTCCAGGACTCGTCACGTTGTCGTTCGCGCGACGCGTAAGAAACCTCTCGGTAACGTCGCGCGAGGTGGAAGAGAAATGTCGGGCAATAAGTTTCGCAGCCTCTAATATCATTTTATGGCCCGTCTCGCAGGGCGAATAACTTTCGGACGACGAAAATTGTTTACGACGCGAATTTCGTGCGCGTTTCAGCCTTGTTATGTACTAAATTAAGGGGAAATACTCAGGCGCCTACGCGCCGCCGCCTATAACGACATATTTTGCGTTCTTCAGAAAAATTGAAGAGGATCGGTGGCCCACGATTTTGGAATGTTTAATATTAAATAGAATTTTACAGGGCTAATGAGAGTAAACGCGCAGTAATTGATGCGCAATAAATTCCTTTTATTCAAAAATTATTTTCATATGAACGTTTCGGTCCCACTTCGGACCATCCTCGGCATAACAATAATTCTCCAGATATTAATGTCCTTAACATGATCGTGGAGATTAGCCCTGTAAAATTTTATTTTTGACAATTTCGAGAGTCCAACATTTTTATTATTAATATTAAATATTATGACAATTAGTTCTATTATACGAAATTGTGTGGCTCTCTCGGGCAAAATCTCTTGGACTTAACTAGAGATTTTATTGCATATTTATGAGGTTTACGCTACTTTCTTAAATCTCAATTTGTGAACACTTGCGACCACTTAATTTAATTCCTTCTTAATTTAATGTGCGGAGAAAAAGGAACAGCCAATTCTGCGGACGACTTTTCAGGCATTTTGTATAACCTCGTGTAGAGCATCGCGAGTAAGACTTCTCGAGTAAAGCTGCTGATAATCGTTGTCTTGTAATGCGCGTTAGACTTAATCGCGAGATGCAATAAATGACTGCAGCTCCTCGCACGTAGTCGAGGCTCTCAGACTCATAATACGCTTAAACCTCGCAAATCTACCTATACTGTTTTCCCCTTTAATCGCTCCATTTGCAGCTGGCTTGCTTCTACTTGGCGCAACGACTCGGCCCCGTCGCCGTTTAATAATCGCATAAAGTTTCGATTGCCTCCACGCGTAGTCAGTGTAGTCGGCATTGTCAGCGACAAACATCGCGTACACGGAATTCCGTCGTTGCGGTGAAAGCAATTGTCGGATCGCTTTAGAGAGTTGTGTAAATAAGTATCGAGCTCTTTACACTTTGTTCGACGCACTTCGTGTCTATTACGATGACTTTGATCTGTGACTTTGTGAGGGATGCGAAAATCCGTCGCCTCTATTACGCTTCAGTATCGAATATTAGAAAAAAAAAGATGATTTTATTCGTCACGTTAAACAAGAGTTCTTAGCGTTGGAAGTTTTTTGATCTTGGTCTCTCTTCTTTCACTGACTGCAGATTAATATGTTTTCATATCTCATTTCATATTTCATTTAAAGGTTCGCGCAATTGATGTAAATCAAGCGTTCGCGTTCGTTCTAATTCCGTAACTTGTCGTCACTTACGACGACCTTCGATAGAAAATTTAATACCTCGTTCCCACTCATCCACTCTTCCGTATGTGGTCGCATCTTGAAATTGCCGATAATATATTTCACTGCAGTAAAAAGCATAAAGGTTTCGCATCGTTCATCATTTACGACCTTCGATTTCTGAAACGTACGTTTCCCTCATTTTTTATTCCACGTGCGCTCGCACCTTCGAACCGTCTTCTTTTCTATAAGCCGACAAGAAAAATGTCATCAAAATATCAGGACGAAGCTGACATAAAGGATTTAAAATGAACCAAAAGAGATTTTTTTACTTTTTTATTATATTATATTTGAAATAATCTTTATTCTTCTAAATAATAAGAACTAATTCCTCACTAAGTGCAACAGTTCAAATTCTTTTATCATCATCTTTCTGATCGCTTTTCAGTTATTAAGGCTTAAAATATATTAGACATTTTTGTGTTAGAGATGATTCGAGAGTATAAATCTTGAATTCTGAAATTAATGACTTTTCTGTCTGTTTAAAAAGATAAATAACTTTGGAATTTTTAAATAAATAAGTATTGAAATTTCCACAACGGATTATCTAAATTTTGTAATAGTTTATACGTGTTAGTCTGTCGTCGTTTTGCAACGTTCTAATAATCTCATAAAATACTGATAGAATCAATGAGATGTGAAATTAATGACTTTTTTTTGTCTGTTTAAATAGATAAATAACTTTGGAATTTTTATATAAATAAATATTGAAATTTCCACAACGGATTATCTAAATTTTGTAAGTTTATACGCGTGTCTGTCATCGTTTTGCAACGTTCTAATAATCTCACAAAATACTGATAGAATCAATGAGATGTGAAATTAATGACTTTTTTTTGTCTGTTTAAATAGATAAATAACTTTGGAATTTTTATATAAATAAATATTGAAATTTCCACAACGGATTATCTAAATTTTGTAAGTTTATACGCGTGTCTGTTATCGTTTTGCAACGTTCTAATAATTTCACAAAATACTGATAAAATCAATGAGATGCTTAAGTAACAGTAACCATGAATATGACAGCCGTCTGAAGCAGCTAAATGACAGCTCGAGCTAAAACTGTGGAACGTCTGCACAAGGACTGACATTTTGTAAAATTTATTATTTCCGGTTATGATGTCGCCTCTTACGCGATGATAAATTTTCCCGGCGCAAGATAATCGTAAAACTTTTCCACAGCCTGCTGTGTGCCGCGGTTATTTTTCGTGCGCTTTAACCCGAGCTTATTATCGTAACGCGTGGTAGAAGAGTGTCGCATTACAATATACAATAACGCCATTACAGTATTATCAGCTTACTACGTAATAATGTAACGTGTACCGGGAAAACAGGCGCGTCGCAGAACATCGTGTTATATTTAATGTAAAAGATATCTCAACGTGGCGTGGTACTCGACTCCTACGAGTCGGCTTTTTAACTTCGAGAGCAATTTGCATTCTAAAAATAGAAGTGAAATAAGTTTATGTGGAAATTTTTCGTATCTCTGTGTGCATATTTAAAAACTTTCAGCTTAACACACACACACACACACACACACATATATATATATATATATATATCGCGTCGCGTTGGACTCGAGCGAGTTACTCGTAATGCTGCAACGTCGTTGTATCAGAAGTGTTGCTTCGACCTTTTTCGAGTTCTATGCCCACGCGGAGCGTCGTCGGTCGACGTTCTCCTCGAGAGAGAGATGGCTCCGCTGCTGCCGTCGCCGCAGCCTCGATTGCGCAATCAATTTTCCTCCGAGAAACGTCGCATGGTCGGTTGGCTGGCTGGCTGGCTGGCATCATTAAATTATGTGTCAGTGTTTACACCGAAGCAACACGTGAAACGGCTCCTCCGTCGTCGCCTCCGACATCCGCTCCGCGCGGTACGCCACCCCCAGTGCGAGTCGAGCCACCCCCTCGCCTCTTGCCCGGATCCAGCGGAATGTACTTAAACGACAGGAAGGTGCACGCGTCGATTGGTCGGGCGAACCCGGGTCGATGGTGAGAGGGGCGCCGGGTCTTTCGCGAGGCTCGTAGTGCCGCTCTGACCACCGTCGCGGCTGGGTTTACTCGTCGGCGTCCTTAACTTGGCCTTAACTAAAAACCGCCGCGATCGTCCGTAAAGATTTATCGACATACACGTAAGCACGACCGATTCCCCGCGATCCTGGATCTCGCCCCGTGATCGATCGCGCGATCCTGGCTGGCGAGCTGGCGGCTAAATTTTAACTCGCTCTCGAACGATCGTGCGGAACGATCGCGATGGAGCGATCGCGGTGGTGCGACGTGTTGTAGTAATAAGGGCGCCTGCCGTATACCGTACGTATAGGTGCAGCGGACAGATCGCTCGCGGGGTCGTTACACCGAGCGAGGAGCCGACGGTGCCGGCGGTGCGGTGCGTGTGCAACAACCAGTCAGCGAGGGATCGGCGAGGAGTAGCGCGGCAGGCAGTAGTGGTAGTACATCGCGCGGGTGGTGTGCCAGCGAGTGGCGAGCTATCGCAGTCGGACCGTGAATGCGGCCGCGTTAACAAACCTCCGGAATCAATCATCGTCTCGCTCGCTCGCGACCGACAGTTCTCTACGGTAGGTGAGATATATTCCGTCAGAGTTTATCCGTCGACCGCGCGCGGCTCGCGAGCACGCGTTTAACCGATCCCCTTCGATCCCCGAGCGAGCTGGCTTTTGAATGTCCCGCGACATCGTCCCCCCCTCCCCGACCGTACGCGAGGGATAGCGCGATAGAGGTGTTCGAAACTTTATCGCCCTTGGCTCAATGTTGCTCCCCTAATTGGCTCGGGAGTAAGCCCGGGATAACGGTATAATGAGGGGCGGCGGATACTTACACGATACCTCATATCCTTAGGGCAGGAGCCCGTGAGATACGTAATCATAATTCACATACGTGACTCGTGTTACTGCATGTGTATCGCGAAACTTTCGTAAATGGAGATCGATTATTCCGAACTCACCCTGCAGCTAATTATTTTGATTATGTTAGTTGATGACATGAATATTTCAATGCGACATTATTGGCGGCGATCCATGAAAACGGGGGGGCTATTCATAAATGAATCCATGTGAAAAATAAACTCCCCTTAAAATTGTCAAGAGACGACTTTTCGTTCAAGAAAAAACCCACGGGAATAAGCTCCGCTAGGTTGTATTTATTGGCGGCATAATGGAAAAACCGTGTAGATTGCTATGAGCCTCCCTTAGGTCCGTGTTCTCTATTATTTATGCGATAATTACTGGCTTCCAGGTGGAAATGTTGATATTTCTTCACTCGTGAGTTTTACCATTCAAGTGAGCACTTTAAATTTCATGCAACGTAGAAATTAAATGCGATGAATAGAATTTGTCAAGTGTCAGTGAAGCGAGTTCATATACAAGTTTATATTTAAATATAAACTCAGTTGATGGAACAGTTTACCATTTCTAAATATTACGGCAGCAATTTTACAAACGCGTATTGATTAGAGGAAACTTGTTATTTGTGTTGATAATCGCGGAATGCACGCTACAAGGGATGGTGCATATATTAAAAGTAAACCGGGGATATCGAAGGTATCGGTAAGATTTCATTAAAGTCTCGTGTTTCAGACATCTCTATAACTTCTTCATTTTATCCCGCGAATTGAAGTGTTGATCCTCTAGCAAAGCATTTTCCTTCTTAATCGCGGATCTAGTCTCTATTTTTATTCTGCGATTAAGAAAGTTAACACTCTTTGCTTTATCAACTCAATGATTATCTTAACGAAGTTTTCTTCCCGCTTCCGAAAATCCCGTTCTGCCGTGTTGCATTAGCAACAGCCGAATACGGGGATTATCGACGAATCGATAAAATCTTGACGGTCGGTCTAATTGACAATTACAAGCCCCGGCAGGTTTATATAGCTGTGCATTTGCAGCGAATAATTGCCCCCGGTAATTTCGGCCTTTGCCACCGTGCCCCAAATTAATCGCTTCGTATACTGTAGTTAGAGCGGAATAGAACAGCTAGGTCGACAGGGGAGGAAGAAACGGTAACCCTTCAAACTTCTCTCGTCTCCCCGAGAGACACTCGATCGAACAAAGTGCAGTTTTCATCACTTCGACTTCGAATCTAAATTTAGACAAAAGCGCAAGTCAAGAAGTAATCTTGGAACAACGCGAAAAGGTTAGCGGATGATGCGAGGCAACAGGGAAGTGTATTATGTGTTTATAAATAATCCTCGAATCTTTTTCCGCTCGGTTTAATATATTATCATCGTGGAAGTTTTATAATTAAGTGACGTGAGCAATAATGATAAAATATATCGTAACTCATAAAAATACGAGTTACATAAAATAAAAATAAATATATTTATAATTGGAGATATTTGACCGTTAATGTAATACATACAAATTGAAATAAGAACGCCTTCTACGGTCAAGCTAGATCTTAGTGTTTTATAAATTTTACTTGTGTGATTTTTATATACCTTTTGTTCAAATTCAACCGACTGCGCGCCGAATTACTTTTCCGGTCATAATGCAGCTATAAGTTGAACATGAACAAGTAATATCACATTTATTAAATTAGAAATAATTTAATAATTGGCGATGCTAACTTGCATCTTGATGTTAGACCCCCTTTCCCCCCCCTGAAAAACTGTAAAGAATTTAAATTAATAAATAAATATATTTATCTTAATAAAAATTGTTTGTCCGAGTTTGCTCCGAGTGTTAGTGGATGACTTGCATTTGGATTTGCATTTTCACGACAGGTTATTTTATTTCAGCTATGCACAAGCATTTCATGATATTTTTTTTTTTACTGATAAAACGTTCGGTATTTTCCCGCATTTTATTGTCGTGCGTAATGATTAAACGCCGTTCCGCGAGTAATTTCATTATTTCAACTAAAAGTTTGCTCATGAAATACTATTTGTTACATGAAACGATTGAAAATTGCGACGATGAAATCTATTACCTACTCTGCGATAAAATGGGGGCAATGACGGCGACAAAGTACTTGTACAATACATGATCTTTCTGCAATGAGATTTCGATCGGTTACAATCCGTAACACGATTCGCTGCGAACTTGCCTTTAAATGAACCTTTGAATGCTTTGAATTATCGTACTGCTAACAATTACTGCGAATGTACTCGAAAAGGTTTCGCTTAACAACCGATACAAATGTCGACTGACGAGAGAGAGATTCAGTCTAAACTACACTATTAAAGATAAATCGCGCTGCGACAAAATTAGAACGTGAGAACACAGAGGTATGCTTTCTCTTCCATCATACTGCACGTATATATTATACGTGTTATCACTGTATAAAGATGATAATATTAAGTTATAACATCATCAAATGTTTAACGAGTGTTAAATTAACACTTTAGCACGTTGTGTTTCAGCACCTTCTTTACACACGTTGGGTTGGGTCACGACATTTTTGAGTTATAAAATTTCCGTTATACTTTACAAGTATAAAAAATTGCTCAATGACTCTTACATAAAATTCAATGTCTCTAAAAAGTATTTGTATGGTTGTTTATTTTGAAAAATTATATAAATTGTATAGAATTATATAAATTGTAATATAATAAAAATTATATAAATGTTATAACTTAATAATTACAATGCTCTCAGTTTTTCGAGCAAAAAAAATCGCAGGAACAAATTGTCGAATCGTGTGTGCAGAGTGTTAAAAAAAAGTGCGTCATTGCGTTATGAAATTAGCGAATGCAGCTTTCGTTTCTGCCTCGTGTGCAGACACCGGATGGAAGAGGAAAATGGTTTTATTTAAATTTTATAGAAAGTTTATATTCCTTTGAGTGCGGTATGCATTCGGTATACTTCATCGCAAAATAAATACCAATTTATTTGATTCTTACCGTTGGCCATAAATTTCCGTTATCTATCCGTCTTAATAGCATTTCCTCGAGCTCCCGGATTGTTACGTATAAATAGAAACTGGAGGTATAGCCGGCGGGATTAAATCGCTCGTTTGCCACGCAAATTCTTTGAAAGAAAGGGCGATCGGAATAACAAGAGAAAAGGATGAGACTGAGGAGGCAGAATTAAAGCGTGTCGAGATGACCGACTCGTTCTCCGGAAATATTTGCGACGATAGTCGGTATTCGAAGTATTTAATTAAGGAGGGAAGTCTCGTGGTCGCATGTCCTTGCTCTTTGACGCCGGACGCACCTCGGCACGTATATCCCGAAGCAAAACAAATTTCTACGGAGAGGAGAGACCCGACGTCAAATAGGACGTCTTTTCTATATAAGAAGATTCTTCCAGCTTCATTACGAGCGATAGGAGGAGACGAGTCGTTATCGGCGAGGGTGAGCGAGATTCTCATCGCCGCCGCGCCGCGCCGTGCCGTGAGTCCTCGAGAAGCTCGAAAAGGGGGACGAGGAAGATTAATTCCCATGAAAGGCTCGATTCCGTATTTATTGCCTCGCGTAACTTCGATAAGTTGCTCGCGCTACCTCGCACCTCATCTCACCCTGTCGCCCCGCAGGCACGCGTCATTCTCGTCCGATGGTGAACGTTGTTACTTACATAACGTCGTACAATTTCGCGTACAGTAATTAAACGGCACTAAATGTCCATCAGGTGCAGAGGGATGCCGCGCATTGAACAAAGAATGGAAGTTAACGAGACAAGAGGGACGACGACGCGAGAGAGAAAGGAAGGCCAAAGGAATTGTCTTTAATAGCTATTCTGTCGTTGTTCCGTAGGAAACACTCTGCGGACCATTTCACGCTGAACGAGGAAATGAGAGAAATTTCACAATTCCATTGTCTCTCTCTCTCTCTCTCTCTTCACGAGAGTGTAATTATTTAACCAGCCTCACCTTGAACGCGCATTTTTAATCTTACGACGCCGCGCGCCGTCGCGAGTTAATTGCTAATTAATAATAATTAATATCGGAGTAGGTATAATATCCAAATATGTGTAATATTGATCTCTATGCTATAACTGTAATTGATGGAAAGCTGGTTTAAAGTACTTAGTTAATTAGAGGAAATTGAAAACGGCATTTATGCCATGCATAAAATAGCATTGATATAAACAAATGTAACAGTTATACGTTAAATGATACAGTTTTTAATCATTATCAACGTGATTTCTGCGAATAAGATTTTTCGATTAATTTCGGAGATCGGAATTATATATTCGAATTCAGATCATACGGGACAATACTTCTTCGAGATTAAATTTCATAACAATATTTATTGTTAATCCTTTAACCGCGCGCGAGATTTTATATTACTTAAAAATTCCAAAATAATCATATTTAAAAAATGAAAATAATTTTAGAATTAATGCTCTAATTATGAACTAATTATATACAAATGAGGGCGATGCGTTAGAGAAATAAACTTGGAGTTGAATTATACCTTGATACAATATGTTAGCGAATTATTCCGTAACTGAAAAATATTATCTCCCAGAGACATCAATTTTTACATCCATCCCTTTTTTCTGCCCGGATTTCCCTTTGCTCATTGCGTCCTCCTTTGCGCGGATATCATCACACGGCGAATAATTTTGCATTCATCCCAAAGAGAGCCGAATGAAATCCGACGTTACACATCGAGGAGAATTAATATCGGATGATCCATCGCGGCTGCCGGACGATGATCCATCTCGCAGCATTTGTTTAACGAGGAATCGGTCACGAGTGGCTCGTGTAATGCCGTTATAATTTATCAACCGTAACGCGGCGTGGGGATTAATCCACACGCCATTAAATCGCCACCTGGCGATTTTCAAACGACCGCGAAACATTAACGGGTTCCGTTTATAGACGGTCACCGCACGGCGGCGGTCGGCGTCGATCGCGTTATGCACGAGACGGAATAAAAGCGTGACGTCAAATACAGTGCACCCGTATTACGTCACGTAACAGGGTTTGAAGGACG